>CATIXQ010000012.1:11717601-11772140 GCA_949711755.1 Leptidea juvernica | reverse complement strand
GAAATAGGCGCCGTTGTGGTACCCATAATCTAGACCGGCTTCTTGTGCAAAGGAGCCTCCCACTGGTAAATATAGTATTAGATATACAGTATATGCTATGCCTCGATTTGGACAAGATTATCTGAGTAAAAACAGTGTATATCTATACTTCTATACTAATATTATAAAGAGGAAAGACTTGATTGTTTGTTTGTTTGCATTGAATAGGCTCCGCAACTACTGAACCGATTTAAGTAATTCTTTCACTATTGGAAAGCTACATTATCCCCGAGTGTTATAGGCTATATTAAATTTTCATAAAATTAGGGATCCCTACTAAAAGTCCAGTAATGTAACCCAAGGTGTAAAAATACGTACGAGAACGACGTCGCGGGGTATCAGCTAGTATTTTATATTATTATTATAATTAGATACCGTCGTCGTAGCGTATAGTAAAATCCTCTATTGGACCTTACTCCTTAATACAAGGGATTATTGGCGGCGGTAATCACTTTAGCGACAGCGGCATAGACGATCTGGCAGACCGATGATCCGTTGATTTGTAAATGTGAGCATTAGATGGTCTTTTAAACAATTTATCTGATATTTTGGTGAACCAGGTTGATAACATGTGGTGTATTTTTTTGGTAACTTAAAAAGGATTCATCAAATATATTCATTGGTTACAGTTTGCTTTCCAGAATAGGATAATATTTATTAGATTGTTATTAAAAGTTACCAAATTTCCCAAAAATTACGGGGCGTCCCGGTTCTTTAACAAGCAGTCCCTAATTCCTGGATCTCTGGTCTTCAAACCCACTTCGAGCCCAACCCAACTTCAACACAATGCGATCATTATGACGATTCATATAGCCCAGTGTTTAGTGATCCTGCCTACTGAGCTCGAAGTCCCGGGTTCGAATCCCGGTAGGTGCAAACATTTACATGATGAATATGGATGTTTGTTTCCGAGTCATGGATGTTTATATGTATGTTCAAGTGTGACTGAATATTGTATAAAATATATTGTTGTCTTGTACCCATAGTACAGGCTATATACCTAGTTTGGGGCAAGATAGTTTGTGTAAAAGTGTGTCAATATTTAAAAAAAATATATAAAAAAAAAGTATTTACCTTAAATGAAAATATCTCCATGTCACTTCAGGCAAACGCGGCTGAATAAAATGCATTATTTATACAAAGAGCTCCAGACGTCGTTCAAAATTAATGCCAGAGAATACATTTATTCCTGTAACTTCTTGAGAAATATTTTACATTTTTATCAAATTTACTTTGTCTATGAGCACTTTATATTTCAACAAGCAGTTGTAGTCTTAAAATACATGGTTTCTTATGGAATAGCCAAGTCAAAAAAATCTTTATTCACTGTAAAACTTTATAAGTTATTTAGTGCGAGTCAGGATGAAGTACAAAACATTAAAGTACTGAAGTATGAAACACGCATAACAATATTCATTAACAAATTTTAGAACATTAATTCCAACTATCTTTATCATTCAAATAATCTTTCACATTATAATAGGCCTTAGATGTTAATTTACTTTTTACGATACTTTAAAAAATTTTAATAGGTAATATTTTAATATCATTAGGGAGTTTATTATAAATTATAATACAATTCACTTTAAAAGATTAAACAATTTTACGGAGCCAAGTAGATGGAATTTATGTTTAATAAACTCTACATGAATAGGGAGGCAAAGTAGCATGCTGGTAAGCATACACTTACAATATACTAGTGAATAGACAAACGTAGCGTACAAGAGAGAACATTAACGTTAATCCAAATCCCAATATTTGCATATTAGGAAATTGACTTGAGATGTCGCTCTTGCAAATCTAAATATTTGTTATGTTTTAAAGTGATAACCCTCACTTACAGTTGGGTATTTATCCCAGAATACACCACATGCTATCAACCTGGTTCACCAAAATATCTGATGTATAAAAGGAAAAGAACTTGAAATAGAATTATTTTTATATAACTTTAATATTGATATAATAATATGTTTCACTGAACACTGGTTACAAAAGTTTTGAATGTATTTTTAATTTCAACAATTACCAGATTGGAAGCTTGTTCACGAGTACCGCTGCAATTCATGAAGGGTCATTAATTTTTCTGAAGAAAAAGTTAAAGTATAAGAATCGAAATGATATTGTCTGTCTGTCTATTAAGCGAATAATTGAGCTAGCCTCAATTGAATTAGAGCAATTCATTGTTGTGTCTGTTTATAGACCACCCTGTGCTAACTTTGAACTTTTTGAGAAAGTTATGAATGAAGCTTTATTCAAAACCACAAAACCAAATAAAAAACTGCTTGTTTGTGGAGACTTTAAGGTCAAAGAAATGATGTCAAAGGTTTATTCTTTTTGAACCTTATGAGGGTTAAAGTTTTTTTTTATCAACATAAGGGACAAGCAAAAGAGAAAGCCAATCTCTTGTGCACTCTCTTCGCCTCCAACTCGACTCTTGACGACAACGGAAAAACACCGCCGACCATCCCGCGGTGTCAGAGCTCTATGCCTGAAGTACAGTTCAGACAGAAAACTGTTAGGCGAGCTCTGTTTTCGTTGGACGTCAGGAAGTCGAGCGGGCCGGATGGCATTTCTCCAATCGTGCTTAGAACGTGTGCCCCTGAGTTGACGCCGGTGCTAACGCGTTTATTCCGGCACTCTTATTCTAAAGGCGTAGTCCCTGACTCATGGAAGTCAGCCCTTGTCCATCCGATCCAAAAAAAGGAGACAGTTCGGATCCGGCAAACTACAGGCCTATTGCTATTACCTCCCTGCTCTCCAAAATCATGGAGAGCATAATTAGCCGTCAGCTCTTAGTATATCTAGAGGGTCACCAGTTGATCAACGATCGACAATACGGGTTTCGCCATGGTCGGTCGGCAGGTGATCTTCTGGTATACCTAACACATAGATGGGCAGCGGCAATTGAAAGCAAGGGGGAAGGCCTAGCAGTTAGCCTGGATATAGCGAAGGCCTTTGATCGTGTATGGCACAAGGCGCTCCTCTCCAAACTTCCATCATTTGGGCTTCCCGAGAGCTTGTGCAAGTGGACCTCCAGCTTCCTCACTGGGCGCAGCATACAGGTCGTTGTCGACGGATATTGCTCGAACCCGAAGCCCGTGAATGCTGGAGTGCCCCAAGGCTGTGTGCTGTCTCCCAAGCTGTTTCTTCTGCATATCAATGATATGTTGGACACCTCCAACATTCATTGCTATGCAGACGAGAGCACTGGTGATGCTGTATACACTGGCCATGCAGGTCTCTCTCGGGAAATCGTCGACCAGTGCCGGGAGAAACTTGTGTCTTCTATCGAGTCCTCTCTTGAGAAGGTCGCGCAATGGGGAAAATTGAACCTTGTCCAATTTAACACCCAGAAGACTCAAGTTTGCGCGTTTACCACTAAAAAAACCCCATTTGTCGTATCACCGCTCTTCGACAACACTTCCCTCAAAGCCTCGCCTAGTATCAGAATACTGGGTCTCGAAATCTCGAGCGATTGCCAATTTCGTGGTCATCTGGAAGGCAAAGCCAAATTGGCTTCAAAGAAACTGGTCATTAATAGAGCACGGCAATACTTCAAGCCGGCCCACATACTAGCGCTCTACAAAGCGCAGGTCCGGCCACACATGGAGTATTGCTGTCATCTCTGGTCTGGCGCACCCCAGTATCAGCTCGATCCATTTGACCGCGTGCAACGCAGAGCAGCTCGAATTGTCGGGGACACAGTGCTCTGTGAACGGCTGGATCACTTGGCGTTGCGTAGAGACGTCGCTTCATTGTGTGTCTTCTACCGCATTTATCACGGGGAGTGTTCCGAAGAGCTGTTTAACCTGATTCCTGCCGCCGAATTCCACCTTCGCCTCTCACCTCACCATCTGGATGTGTGGTGGTCCTCCACAGTGCGGTTTTCAAGGAGCTTTCTTCCACGTACTACAAAGCTGTGGAATGAGCTTCCTTGTGCGGTGTTCCGGGACGATACGACATGGGTACCTTCAAAAAAAGCGCGTACACCTTCCTTAAAGGCCGGCAACGCTCCTGTGATTCCTCTGGTGTTGCAAGAGATTGTGGGCGGCGGTGATCACTTAACAACAGGTGACCCGTACGCTCGTTTGTCCTCCTATTCCATAAAAAAAAGGGACGAGAAGAGCATAGCGTTCAGTTCAGCTACTCAGGATTATTGAAATACCCAAAAATTCTGAGCGACACTACAACTGCGCTCGTCACCTTAAGACAAAAGTTGTCAAGTCTCATTTGTCCAGTAATTTGACTAGCTACGGCGCCGTTCAGACCGAAACACAGTAATGCTTACTCATTATTGCTTCACGGCAGAAATAGGTGCCGTTGTGGTTCCCATAATCTAGCCGGCAAAGGAGCCTCCCACTGGTGAGTGTTTCAAGTTAACACTTTTGTTTTATATCTAGTTTGGCTGTTCCTTGCTCTGTCTGTAGCAATATCTATTTGTTAACGTAACATAAACATCTCATCTCATGGCAATTTTATGTTACTCACATACTAAAAGAAGAGCTATTAAAACTGGAAGCTAATAAAATTTTAATTGAACCATAACATTTGTAGTGCTATTAGAGCTAAAAGTTACTTTAGTCGAGTTACTTGATATAAAACATTATGGGAAAATAGTTTTTAAAGACTGAATCAAATATGTCACTTTTATCCTTGGTAATTTCTCTAACCAGTTTCTGTTATATGAGTTGTGGGACTGTCGTGACTGTGGAGACATAATAATTATATTATCATAGCTCGTCCATATCTCTTTTATCTGAATAAAGATGCTGCCCGCGACGCAGTCCCCGTTGAGTCTTTAAAGCAGCAAATATAATATGTCTAGCGTGAAAATATGTGTTTACGCTGGACCGCACCATAGTATTGCGCACTCGGTTGTTTATCATCATCGTCAGAACTATTCAAATATTTGTCCAAACGATGTAGTGTGTTTTTTCGGAACACGCCAGAATAGCTCGCAGATGGTAGGTTATATATGTTATTCTGATGTGATATGTAAGCTATATAATCTTATATATAAAATTCTCGTGTCACAATGTTCGTTCCCGTACTCCTCCGAAACGGCTTGACCGATTCTCATGAAAATTTGTGAGCATATTGAGTAGGTCTGAGAATCGGCCAAAATCTATTTTTCATACCCCTAAATGTTAAGGGTGGTCCACACGAATTTTTTTTTTAATTTTTTCGAAATTTTTTTTAAATTTGTTTGATTATGAGTCAGCATTTAAAAATACATACAACTTAAAATTTTCACCCATTTACGATCAACAGTTACTTTTGTATCGCGATTTTAATATTGGCAATACAACGTTTGCTGGGTCAGCTAGTTATATATATAATCCGTTCTGTAGTATTTTCGTAAAAGAGAAACAAACATACATTCATACATTCTAACAAACATTTGCGTTTATAATACGATTAATATGGAATTCAAATCAATTTGACTATCAGTATAATTTTATTTTATTTATTTATTTCAGGAAACAAACAGTCATATTCAAGCATAATTACTTATTATATTCAAATAGACCTAGCAGTTTCATTAATTACTTAGATATAAAGTAAACTTAAAACATGTTTGGTGACAAAATAGCAAAAATGTGACAAAAATTAAAAAATAAACTATAAGCTAAAGTATAAAATATTATTTAACATTTTACTTACAATACTTTTTGCTCTTTATAGTGATTTTCATTATTATAACACTAGAAATAAGGGATTGCTTGTAACTAATTCTAGTAGGCTTCATAAGATACATAATAGGTTTAAGGGTAAATATATACACTTCTATAATAAAGTCCCAACCACTGTTCAAGCATTATATATAAATAAATTTAAATGTTTTGTAAAAAAAATGGCTCTGTCGTAAATCCTATTACTCCACAGCTGAATATCTAAATGATCGGACAGCCTGGGACTAGATTGTGATTATTTTATAGCGATAGAAATGACTGTACAATATTGTATATTTTTATTGAAAAGAGCGCAAAAAAAGAATGCTTGGAGAGTTCCTTGCGCCGCTTCTTCTCTCTCAGAGCGCCATTTGTTTCCGAAGCGGTAGTAGTATCTAGTATATTAGAAATGACATCAAAAAGAATTCTAAAGGAATCAATTTTGAGAAAATAAATGCCTTTTTATGCCTTTATTATTTTCTAAATATTCTTTTAAGTCATTCTAAGTAAAGTTAATTGGTAATGAAAGATGACATTAGTCTGGTTGGAGCAAGTGTTTAGCAATATTGTATATATATTTTGAAATGGATAACGAAAATATATCGAAGCTGCTTAATGAATTATTGTAGTAATCACACGATCTTATTATAAATGTGTTTTTAAGCATAGTTTGTACTACAAAGTGGTATATAAAAGGTACGTTGAGAACGTGAGGAGGCTCGACGAACATTAAAAGATATTTTTATAGTTTTTTGCAACAATATGATCCCCTTTAGTATTATGATTCAACTGCTCAAAATAATACAGGATTATTAATTCAACTTGAGACCTCAACATAGTGATAACTCATTAACTAAACAAGAAGAAGCCTCGGTGTTGCCCTAAATAAATGTGGCATAATATAAGCATATTCTAAATTATACGGATTTGGAAATTAAAATTTGTGTTAAGAAAAGATCAGATTCAAGATCGATTAATGTAGGACGTAAAATCTGGATTCTAAGCAGTCATTTATGAGATATAAAACATAGATTAAAAAAAAATTTTAACTTCAAAATTTTGGTATGCTCTTTTACTCTCATTATACTTGCAACGCTCCTGTGATTCCTTTGGTGTTTCAGGAGAATGTCAGTAGCGGTGATCACTTAACATCAGGAAACGTACGCTTAGTTGTGGAGGACAAAAACAATCTTCCATAAATAGTGATCAAAATATTGATCACTATTTACTTTGATTTTGAGTAATAACTCATTAAGAGTTTTACTCTTTGCACGAATCTAAAATCTTTTACTCTTAATATATATAAATTACGTGACATGTTGCTTGTCCGCGATGGACTCCTAAAATAATGAACGGATTCTAATGGGGATCACTTCATGGAGTACAGTTTAGTCTAACTTGAGAGATAGGATAGTTTTTATTTCGATTTGGGATCCATAATTATTTTTATTTTCAATATTTGTTTTGTATGGACATATTTTCTATGAGAGATTTTAGTGACGCACGGTTTGACAGTTCCGCTGTGAAACAATTTCATTATACAACAGGGAGCATTTTTCACGAAACAATTCTTGATGTTTTGAAATATTATTGGCAACCTCCTATAAAACAGTATTTTTTTTATTATGTACAGAACAACGTCTGTCGAGTCAGCTAGTATATTATATAAATCCAGAGTTCCCATGTTTGTTTCCAGTGAACTCCTAAACTAATGAACGGATTTTAATGGAGATTACTTCATGGAGTCCAACTTGAGAGATAGGATAGTTTTTATTTCGATTTGGGATTTTCGACACATAATTATTTTTAGGTCTTTTGAGAGAATAGACTGTCGCACGGATTGACCGTTCTGCTTAAAAAAAATTCATTATTTGATAACAACGGAGCATAATTTATGAAAGTATTCTTGATCTTATGAAATATAATTGACAAATTCATAAAAACTAGTATTTTATTTATTATTAGCTGACAGCCGTTAAGCCGTTTCTTGGACATTGCAACATTACTTAATTTTAGCGACGTTGCCAAACTTACATTTACAAAGTGAATCAAAAGACATAATAATAAATTAAAGTAAGATAGTAACATATTTTTCATTATAAGTAGGTAAGTACAGTTTCTTAGTATGCGGCGTTGCCAATTTTCTCATTCAAAATCAACACGTTGTATAGTCAAGTCAAAACTAAGCGCTTTCGAATCATTTGGGAAAAGAAGAGCTCAGCTGTAAAACTCAACGGCCACTCTCTAAATAGAGTATTTTACATTGGCTCTAATATCGTATATACATAATATATAAAAATTACTTTATAAGGTATATGAATCATGTTCAAGGATAAAAAGCGTTTGAAATATGAAATATTTAAAAAAAAAGGAATGAAAAATAGACCGTATAAAATATATAAATTATGAGTTGGATGCATCGACCTTTAGATCTTAAATACATTGTTTCCATAAAGATTCTTCCTGAACACGATGGTTGTGTTGGTTTCTTGCCACTTCTTCTCGTTAGGTGCACCAAAATTGCGGTAAATTTAACAAGAAAATTCATTTTTTGACATACATAAGTGTCATTTCCGCGACCTACATGAATAGAGTTATTTTGATTTGATTGATTTGTGATTAGTGTCGTAATGAGTATCAAACAACTAACAGGTATTTATTAGCACGAAATGAAAAATTTGCATATAATATTTTTGAGGCAAATTGAACCTGAGCGGTCTCTGAAAATTATACTTTACTGAGCAGTCAACTGTACTTAAGTGTTACCTTAAGCGTTACAATAAATACAAGATTCAGTCGTGCATTCAAGCTACGGTCACGTAGATATGTGGTTTGTGTGTGACCGCGTTACTCTGTGGTTAGTAAAGTTACGTTCGCAATGCATCCTATTGTCAATGATAATATAAAATCAAGCTTCGTGTTTAAAATACATTTAGTGATTCAGAATAACATTTCAACAAGTGAGACTAAGGAGAATAGGAAGTAACATCAAAGAAACCACAAGAGCGTTGCCAGCAGTTTATGAAAGTGTTTTTTTTTTATGAAAATAAGGGACGAGACGAGCAGGACGTTCAGCTGATGGTAATTGATATTACCATCAGCTGCATTGATCGCCCTGCCCAATTACAATACAGTGCCGGTCAGGATTCTTGGAAAACCCAAAAATTCTGAACGGAACTTCAATTGCGCTCGTCCTTGAGACATAATATTATGATGTAATTGTTATAGTTGCAAATGCGCACCTAAATGTATTTGTATGTGTGCGCTGGCTACGTCCGGTGCGTTCCCTCCCCTATTGGCTATTAGTCTATTACTATTCACTAATAAATCAGTGTACAACCAACTGGCGAGTTTGATTGATGTGCGTCCTTCCCGTAACTACTTACTTACTAAACACCTGTCTATATAAATTTGATATTATGTTACTTGCTGCTACGGAAACTTTCATGGGCGAGTCCGACTCACACTTGGCCGCTTTTTAAAGTAAAGCAACGGCACTTACTACTAGTTCACCTGCAAGTCTATTCGTTATAATTTTCAACAGTAAAACTTAATTAGACTATTTGTAAAACACGAATAGTTAAATAACAGAGTTAATTGCCGTATTATTATTTAGTATTGAGTTGGCACGCTATGAAAAACAAATGTACAGTTAATTGCTCACAATTTATAATATTATAGACGTTGTTCTGTATATCTACATTAATCTATATCTATAAAAAAATGGAGTGTCTGTTTGTAATATTGAAATAACCGTTTTAACTACATGTATCTATATGAATATATATATATATATACGTACCATTATATATTATACGTACGTACCATACGTTTGTTTTTTTTTTACAATTTTTGTCTGTCTGTCTGTCTGTTTCTTCCGGCTAATCTCTGAAATGGCTGCACCGATTGTGTCGCTTCAGTCGCCTCTTACGAAACTCTTGGCCCTGGGACTATTATTTTTATGTCTCGGGGAAGCACAGGCATCGACAACATTTATCGTCAATTTTTAAATCGTCTTTCATCTCTAGTTACACAGTATACTATTGCTATAAGTATTATATTTATATGCAAACAAAAATCTAATTTCTTATGCGGGATTTATTTATGTGTGAACGAATCAAGTCAGTAAAAACGGCAATTGCACGAATCGAAAAACACGAGCTTCACCCGAAGCTCATAGTTTTGGTAAAACAAATAGTTTTGTTGAAACAGTTTTCAATTGCCCGATCTTGCTCTTCTCTGAGATAAGGTTTCTTGTGCTATTGATTGGTTTCTGTACTTGAGAGGGTGAGTGTCATTTGCCGAACAACTTCTGTAAAGAAGTGTAACTTATTTTTATATTTTCGTGATTAAAAAGAGTTTGTTTTTATGAGAAAATTGGCATTTGTCCCCGACTTCATCCGCGTGGTAGTAGAAAGCAGATATTGAAGAGGTTAAAATGAATAAATCAAGATCATCCCTACTAATATTATAAATGTGAATGTATGTTTGTTTGTTACGCTATCACGTTTAAGCCACATGTACAGAGATAGAGTAGAACTTGGAAAAGGACATAAGCTACCACCTACATCTTGAATAAGAGGTTTGGAGGGGTTGAAATAGGGGGTGGAAATTTGTATGGAAGTTCGTCATTATCAAAGAAGCCACAATATTTGTCTTAGCGTTTTTGAAATTTCGATCTGTGTAGGGTTGAAATAAGGGATGAAAGTAAAGAAATAGAACGCTTAAAAGTATCGAACAGGAGTAGGTACTCTTAGGAAAAAATATATTTATGTTTTGTTAAAATATATGTTTCCAAATTTTTTATGTCTTAGCAATGGATGGAAAAACAAACAAAAAAGTTTAGAAAAATGTATTATTTAAATTAATTTATAGTTACCCGCAGCAGTTTGTATGTGTATTGCCCAATTGAATTGGAATTGTTAGAATTCCACGCGGACAAAATCGCGGGAAATATTTATAAAAGAGGAAACTGACAGTTTGATTCACTATCTGATAGATAAATGTTTTGGTTCTTAAGAAGGTGTTGACGACAATATTTATTCATAAACAACATTCTTAACCATTTTAGTGGAAGTTGATGGTTATGTAGTACAGTACTAATAGCGATTAAAGTACCGGAAGACTTAGTATTGGTTCGCCCCCCCACGAGATGGACGAGGATGTTGGATGAGGGCAGCGCAGTACCGATCGTCGTAGAGATCTTTGGGGGAGGCCTTTGTCTTTGAGGCTGATGATGAACCATAAAAATATAAAACATGTGCAACAGTTGCTTGCCCGATTCAAAATTGAGATGAAGATATACAACGTCATCTAGCAAAATATTGAGGAAATTTGAATAAAAAATGAAATGGTTGGGTCGAGAATGGTTTTTTCCCCTTAGGGGTTGAATTTTCAAAACTCCTTTCTTAGTGCATACCTGCGTCTTTTAGGAATAGTTGTGCACAATTTAATGGTTCTAGATCCAGCGGTTTCAGATGTGCGATGATCAATCAGTTTTTGCTTTTAAATAATAAATAGCTCTTACCCGGGGCTTCGCTCGCGTACGATGACTTTAGATCTTCTTTAACCTTTCTTTATAGGTACTTTATTAAAAAATCTCTAAATTGCTACCACATTGCTGTTTACAAACATTTTCTAACAAATATTTGATTACAATAATTTAGAAAGTTTTTATGCAAGATAATGCTGTTACAAATATCTAAACAAAATTGTTGGTTATTCATGCAAATATGTACAGGGAATATAAAGACGTATTCCGGCGATCAGATTGTCGGTCCATCTTGTGATGGGCATACCTACACTGCACAACACTTACCACCTAACTCTAAACAATAAACGATCTGGTCAAGATCGCCGGAATACGTTGGAGGAGGGTAGCGCAGGACCGATCGTCGTGGAAATCTTTGGGGGAGCCTTTGTCCAGCAGTGGACGTCTTCCGGCTAATAATGATGATGATGATGGTTGCCTAGCCGATATCCTTTGATACAAAGAAACCTCTCAGTGGTCGAGTGATACTGATGTTCCTGCAACTTCTACTAATTTGGTTAAACTATTATTTCTATCATTTGTAATTTTCACAACTTTGACGTTAATAAATGTTATTTTAATTTAAAGAACAGCTATTTAGCTTACAAACGCCACTACCACAGATTACGGCTGGATACTAAACTACATAAACATAGGCTATTGATTCATTTGTCAAAGTACACGGATTTACAACCAAAACAACGCTTCCCCATTTGTCTTATATTTAATTAATCTTTGTTAAACAAAATATTATTCAGAATCTCAGGGATCCGTTGTGGTTTTGGTTTAGATCTTTCGAAGAAGAGGCAGATTAAGTCATATGAGTTCGATATTCGCAAAATTGTTTCAACTTGAACCCCTTTTGTCGATATTACTACTATAAAATTGCACAACGAATATAGTTTTAAATGGAAGTTCCATAATTATTGTAATCAAATCGTATAACTATATTTACAATACTTTGATTACATTAAATTAAAACTATCACTACGGGGAAGCGTACCAAGAATACTGGCAGCATTTCCATGTTGGATAGCTAGGCTGATCCGTTGACTGAAGTAGCTGCCAGCACTTGGGTTGCCAGTAGCCCTATTGTGGCGAGAAGATAGTACATTGTACATTCTCCGCGCCTCTGGACCCAACGGACCAAGTGACTCGACACCAAACGGCACAAAGATCTCTCATTGTGACCGATATATTTGCGACGCTTTCTGTCTTTGGCAGTGGAAGCAGCAGCCCTAGCACCAACTACCGTAACTTGGACTTTGGAAGGAGCCAGAGTGTCGACGCAAGTCGCGTCCCAGACCAGCGCCTTTCCCCGTGGCCATGCCACCAGATAATAAAATATAATCAAATAGAATAAGATTTTATTACTTTCTGTGTTGGTGTTGCTGATTCATCGTTTGTCGAAGACAGCAAACGTCACAAGTTTCAGTCAGTCTCAGTAAATTTTTGTGCTGGTGTCGAGACATTTGACGCGTGGGGCTCAGAGGCGCAAAGTTTATATAAATCACAACTACCTACGCATATGAAACTTCTGGAAACCTAAGTATTAGTGGCTGTCTGTCAACCAATCAGCCTAGTTATCCAACGCTGTAATACTGCCAGTATTGTTGGAACACGGCCTTGTAGTGATAGTTTTTAGCATATTATGTAAGCTATATTAAAAAATTTCTTTCTCTTAAAATTCTCTTACAATTTTTAAATATCTTGTTAAGAAAGTTAATGGAATTGTTATGATCTAAGTAAATCTGAGGTCAATATATAGATATTATATATGGTGGTAATAATTACCTATGTGGAATTAGTACTTCATTATAACGTTATTTTTACTTTCTTATTAACATTTCTAATATTATAACAGACAGCTACATACTGGTTCAGTATTGTCTAACTTAAAACATATATTTATTTATTATAATACAACCACCCACAATATTCACAATAAACTATGATGGAGTGAAGGCATATTATCCTAAATGGTATTTTTTATTGAAAAGAAGGACAAACGAGCGTTCGGGTCAGCTGGTGTTAAGTGATCACCGCCACCCACATTCTCTTGCAACACCAGAGGAATCACAAGAGCGTTGCCAGCCTTTAAGGAAGGTGTAAGCACTTGTTTTGTAGGTGCCCATATCGTATCGTTCCGGAAACACCGCACAAGGAAGCTCATTCCACAGCTTTGTAGTACGTGGAAGAAAGCTCCTTGAAAACTGCTACATACTTTACTATACTAACATTAATAAAGTATTGAAGGCAACTTGGCAAAAGAGTTTATAGAAAATTTTATTCCTAAAAGATTTGATATCGAATACTGCTGTAGCAAAAGGAAAGTTAGGACTCAGGAAGACAGGATTAAGGAGCTTATTAGAAAATTCATTATGGAAATTATTTGCTTAGTAAGCTACCTAACGGTTTAATATAAATTGCAAATAGCATAGCGATTTTCACAATGAAGACGTAACTTGGTTTGTCTGAGCATTAAGCACTCGACCACAGAATAAATATTAGGTAGCACGAATATAGTTTCAGTTACACCTTTTAATGAAATTGCTACGTTAATTGCCAGCAAATAAGATTCATTTTAAGTCGTACTGGTTTCGTAGCTGTCTTGGGTTCATAGCATATTGATAAATCAGTTTACGCTAACTTTGACTCCTCTTATTTACTCATTACCTACATTTAGTTGACACCTACACAGAGTGGTTGTGGTTGTAAGCTCAAGGACTAACCGAGCAAAAGCTACCTTAAAACTCACACGATAATATAAGAAATAATTTCCTACTAACTGTGCCTTGCATATACCTAGGTGTAATTTTTAAGTTTGTTTTGTTTATCTTATACTTATAAATACTTCTCCGTTTTAGAGGACTTTTACTCTGAACGAAATAGAGAAAGGAAAATATGTACGGAAGAATAGAAATCTTGATCGATTGCCGATTCCGCGTTCATCTGGAAGGCATAGTCAAATTGGCTCCGAAGAAACTGGGCGTTATAAATAGAGCACGGCAATACTTCAAGCCAACCCACATTCTAGCGCTCCTCAAAGAACAGGTCCAGCCACATATGGAGTATTGCAGTCATCTCTGGTTTGCACTATCGCACCCCAGTATCGAGCTAATATCATTTGACCGCGTGCAACGCAGAGCTGCTCAAGGTGTCGGGAATCAGTGCTCTGTGAACGGCTAGATCACTTGGCGTTGCGTAGAGACGTCGCTTCAGTGTGTGTCTTCTACCACATTTATCACAGGGAGTGTTCCTAAGAGCTATTTGAATTGATTCCTGCCACAAATAAGGATATCATTTCCACCATCTGGATGTGTGGCGTTCCTCCACAGTGCGGTTTTCAAGGAACTCCACGTAAAAGCAAGCTATGGAATCAGCTTCCTTCTGCCATTTTTACAGGACGTTACGATATGGGTACCTTCAAAAAAACTTGGTTCATATTGGCACTGTTACTTTCAGATGACCCACAAGCTCATTCTCAGCTTCATATTGCGGTTCAAGACACGATCCTCAAAAAGCGCGTAAACTTTTCTAAGAGGCTGGGAACTTTCCTGTGATACCTCTGGTGTTGCAAAAGAATGTGGGCGGCGGTGATCACTTAACACCAGGTGAACCGTACGCTCGTTTGTCCTACTCTTCCATAAAAAAATGTATCCATGACTTGACGGGCAAACAAAAAAGAGCACGCGCACATTGAGATATCGACCACTGTCCACATGTTCTGCCCTAAGATTTCTACGCGCGGGTAAGTATGTTTGCGTAGCTGAGGCGCAGAGTGACACATGCCTGGGCCAACTCAAACTCTGGCCAACCGCGTCTGGGTGCAAATACTAATAATACTAATATTTGGACTTCTACTACTTTTATCCTAATTTTGTTATGAGGATGAAAGTAAGGTTTAAATTCAAATGCGGTTCGAAACTTTATTTTAACAAATCGCCCTATCCCTCTTATATTAGATTAACATTAGTTTCACATGATTAACTTATACACAAGCAGTTAAGAACTTATAAGCGTTTGAAAGTTCACGTAAATTGTAACGCCAACAAACTTTTAGTATAGTCAGTACACGGAAGGCGGGCTTTGCGTATTTCGCAAGCAGTGGAGTTGCGTTGATATAGTATTTTTTTGAATGAAAATAAGAGCCGAGACGAGCAGGAAGTTCAACTGATGGTAATTGATACGCCATGCCCATTACAGCGCAGTGCCGCTCAGGATTCTTGAAAAGCCTGAGCGGCTCAAAATTTCTCAAAAATTCTGAGCTGCACTACAATTGCGCTCGTCACCTTAAGACATAATATGTTAAGTCTCATTTGCCCAGTAATTTCACTGGACCCTCAGACCGAAAAACAGTAATGTTTACATAAACATAAAAACTTTATGTCTACTACTCGGTTAAGAGGAGTAAGAAGGTCTTTAATTGGGCGATGTATATGCTGTTTAAACACGATCCCAGATAATGTACAAAGCAGATATGTCAACAAATTCAAAAGAATTGTTAAAAAACGTTTGTGAGCTAAAGGTTATTAATACGTTAATATCCATCCCTACTCTGTCTAATAACATAAATGATTTTCTGATACTGGGAATGAAGCAAACGCCCTCAGGCTATCTAATTTCATTAATTTTATTGTCCGATAGTACATAATATATTGTAACTAAATTAAGAAAAAAAGGCCAGCTGAGTTTCTTGCGCCCGTTCTTCTCAGGTCTGAGGCATACGTTCTATAAGTGATTTAAAATCCTGTTTTGATTAAAAATATTAGAGTTTGATTTATAGAAGAATTAAAAAACTCCCCAATTAGTCGACAGAGTGCAACGTGGGCACTATCCGACTTCAGAGATGGTTTCGTGGGGTGAAGAAGTGACTGAGCCATGCTTTTGTGAAAAAGATATCAAAATATCGGCACTACTGTATCAAAATACCATTCTTGAGATGATAGTAAATATCTTTAACAATGTTAACACCATGTTCAATAATCAAGAATGGTACTTCAAGCAAGACTCCGGGTCATAAAGCTCGGTCTACGCAGTCTTGGTTGGACTTCATCATCGGAGCTGAAGACTGGCCATCGTCTAGTCCAGATCTTAATCCACTGGATTATGATTTTTTTAAAGTCAGTTTTAGAGAGTACAGCTTGCTCTAAACGCCATGTTAATTTGGAGTCCCTAAAGGCCGTTCTCAATATACTATCTACAGATAGAGATAAATTACTACCTTCTACTGTTAGTAATAACCTGTTAATAATCTGAAGCTGTCCCAATATATCTCGATAAGTCATTCTTATCGGAAATATCATGATAAAAATAGAAAATGAGTTATTTAATATAAGTAAGTAATTGTAATAAATCTAATAATTTTATTTTTAAATATGTGGTTAGTTAATTTCATTTATTTGTGGTTATTTAATTGTAATTTTGATTTCAACTGTATTTTCTATGGGTTATGCCTGAAATAAATGATTATTATTATTATTATCGCCTTATATTGGAACGCGTCAATTGCAATTTCCATACAAACTTCTATCGCTGGTGAGCTATATGTCGTCCCATTGACAGACAGCGTATACGGATAAGGTGAGATACCGTCGATAAGTTTATAGGGACAGAAAAGTCAACGATAGTTACGATTTTTATACCAACTAAGAGATAGACTGAATATTGGGAACGGCCGTAAAACAATCCGTACGATTAGCAGTGAAGAATTTTCCCATGTTAAGAAAGTGCGTGTTTCTATTGATAACTGACCTCAACGTTTAAAGGACTGTATTGCAATAATAAAATATTAATAAAATGAAACAAAACCTGTAAAAATTTTGCCTTAAATCTCCCTCAAAAGTAAATTTTACTAATGCGATTTAGACAATGTATAATTTGGATTGTATGACAGACATTTGTGAGCTCAAATAGACAATGGAACAATAGGGGTAATGTTCTGTGACGCAGTTAGACGCACCTGCGAGGATAATACAAATTTGATTTAGAAAGATAAAATATAGCCGTTATATTTGCGGAAATATTAGTCTTTACGAGACTGTGATTTGGTCCACGTGGATTCTGGTTCACGCTCCGTAAAGGCTGATTAATATTATATTCATTCGCAATCTGAAATTGGGAATCGGTGATTGATACTTTAAGCCGTTTCTTGCTTTCGGCATTTCGATTATCGATACCTTCGTATGGTACCTACGTTTTTTTTTTCATTCACCTATAAGCTGTTGTTTTGGTATTTTAAGCTTGTTATTTAAGTTTTTCTTTCTTATTACATTAAATATAAAAATATTAACAGTTAGTTAATTTTAAGTGATATCTCATCACTTATGTGATTATATATACAGATTTAATTAGTACCAAAGTTTATGAACGATGCAATACTCGAATGCACACCTCTTGGACTCCGTCTGAGCGCTCTTCCAACTGAGCCAACCGTCCGAATGACGCAGCGATCCTAAAATTTTGGTGCGTCTTGTTCAACTTTCAGGTTGTGGCTCCATCTACAGGATCTACTTTACAGTTGATAACTTACTCAACCCCAATAATTGGATATTAGGAAATTGACTTGAGATGTCGCTTATACTCGTACAAAGAGCGGGTTCGAGTTCTGCATCGTCCACGCAAGTTTAACCAGCTTTGCAAAGGATGCCGTCTAGATTATGGGTACCACAACGGCGCCTATTTCTGCCGTATAAATAGCATATGTAATAATGTATAAACATTATTTTGTTTCGGTCTCAAGGGCGTCGTAGCTAGTGAAATTACTAGGCAAATGAGACTTAACTTCCCTTTACTTTTACTCATGGTGACGAGCGCAATTGTAGTGCCGCTCGGAATTTGTGGGGCTTTTCATGAATCTTGGCCGGCAGTAATGGACAGGGCGTATCGATTACCATCAGCTGAACGTCCTGCTCGTCTTGTCCCTTATTTTCATAAAAAAAGGTTATGACCTACAAATTAAATTTGTATGTACTTATATAAATTAAAAATATTTTGATAATGCATAGATTCCCTAAACATTATTGAAAATAATATGTATTTTGGTTATTATTGAAAATCCGATGACCATTCGTTAAGTTATGAAAGGTTAATTAAGGCTAATTAACAGTTCAGTTCGATAATTGATATAAATATTGATTCCCCTACCGCTATTCGTAAATTAGTTATGGGCAATCTAGTCATCCAGTCATGACTGTTATAGATTTTATTGCTCTGTTATTACATAGTTAACATATTTTAACTTTAATTTTAGATTAGTTTATTTTATCAAATATAATATTCTCGTGTCATGGTGTTAAACTTTGAACTCCTCCGAAACGGCTTGACCGATTCTCATGAAATTTTGAGAGACAACATCTATTTTTCATCCCCCTAAATGTTAAGGGTAGACCACACGATTTTTTTATTTTTTTAAATTTTTTTTAAATTGTTTGATTATGAGTCAGCATTAAAAAATACACACAATTTTCACCCATCTACGATCAACAGTTACTTTTGTATCGCGATTTTAATATCGGCAATACAACGTTTGCTGGGTCAGCTAGTTTTAATATATAATTACTTTGCTTAGATTTAGATTTTTGTTACACTTAGTTGTATGTAATTAAAACACTTATAATTTGTTTCCCTAACTATCCTTTAAGCAATTCTCAATTGATTATTACACTTTCCAATTATTTAAAAATTTTTTTCACTGGCTTTAAATTTTAATTCACTTTTAGATTTGTAATAATGATGTAATATTGATAAGCGAAATTAGCATGTAGTGTTTACCTTTAAATGATTTTGCATACCCTGCACATGTAATTTAAATTGTTAATTGTTTAAGAAATATTTTATAAATATATATATTTTAAGACCAATAAAACAATAAAAAAATAATCATGTTTCCAAAATATACAATATATAGAGTGATCTGTAAATATCTTGTGTAAAAATACCATAACCAAAGCTTTAAAAATAACTATACATGCCTCGGGGCTGCCCATAATAAACGTGACTATTGGTATATTGAACAGATCATATTATTCAAGAGCGATTGATATGATGTAAAACCTGGATTGTTTATTTAATCTTTTATTTGAGATCAAAATTCTTTTTTTCTTCATAATTTCGGCATGAAATGTGTTCTTTACTCGTATTACACTTCAAATCAAATCAAATCAAAATCAGTTTATTCACGTAGGTCACGGAAATGACACTTATGAATCTACCGCTACTTCGTGAAGAGTTGAGCTAATGAGAAGAAGTAGCAAGAAACTCATTGCCACTCTTTTATATCAAGATTTACATTTACATCGATTTACAAATCATTTCAATTACAATATAACATGTAAAATGTAAAATGATGCAACAAACACACTCAAACGTCAAATAGTCAATGTTTTACACGAGTAAGTCAAAAATGTAAATGTAAATTAATACAAAAGTTATTGAGTACAGTAGCTGCATCATCCACATACACCATAAATACACTTCGTTGAAAGACGTTTTATATTACTTTAGAACTTGGTTCATATTGGCACTGTTACTTACAGATGATGCCACTTCTTTCTTGCACTTATAACCCACCACCCACAGTGGAATGAGCTTCCTTGACGATGGCGGTGTTTCCAAGGCGATACGATATGGGTATCTTCAAAAAGCACGTTAACTTTTCTAAAAGCCTGGCAACGGTCCTGTGATTCCTGTAGTGTTGCAAGAGAAAGTGGGTGGCGGTGATATATAATATAATTATTAAACAAATTGTTATGTTTCTAAAGTGATAACCCTCACTTCTAGGATTAATACACAATAAAATTTGAAAAAATAAAATTTTATGAACGATTCGGGACTTGAAACCACGACCTCTGGCGTTCCATGCCAGTGCTCTAACCAACTGAGCTAACCGTTCGGGTGACATATCGTCATAAAATCTTGTATGCTTTGTTTAGCTCTCAGGTTGTGAAAGCCACAATAATTATTAAATACTGGCTAACCCGACAGACGTTGTTCTGTATATAATAAATAAAATAATGTTTTTATATGAATTTGTCAATAATATATCATAACATCAAAAATTACTTCGTAAAATATGCACCCTGCTGTCGTAATGAAATGTTTCACAGCAGAACTGTCAAACCGTGCGTCAATAAATTCTCTCATAGAAATTATATATGGACACAGCAAAGGAAAAACAAATTTGTTATTTTTATTTAATTTAGCAGCATTTTCCTATTTATTCACCTTTAAAACCTTCTCTGGACTTCCACAAATAATTCAAGACCAAAATTAGTCAATTCGGTCCCGCCGTTCTCGAGTTTTAGCGAGACTAACGAACAGCAATTCATTTTAATATAGATATATATATAGATAGCAATTTAGAATTTTAATTAAGTCTAAATATAGATATAACAAGTAACAACATGCATAATTACGTAGATTACCAGCTAGTATAATATTATGCAACGTGTCATCCGCCTCGGTGGCCAAGCCTTTCAAGAGCTTCAGAGAGTCCAGTTTAATTAACGTTATATTAATACAGGTTAATACACTGTTACTTACTAAAATAGTTTAACTATGAGAAGAGTGGCAGTAAATATTAATTTAGCTATAAGTAGACACAGAATTCCAGAATGTATTCTTAAGGTTCCGAATCTTAAGTGTTATAATATATATATTCATACATATTTCAAGTGCAGTTAATTGCTATAGCGTAACTACTAGTTCACTGCTATCAGCTCTGTAACGATTGCTATAGCGGAAATACTAGTACACTGATATCAGCTATCTAGCTCTTGCAATAGCTCGAATACTAGTATACTGTTATCAGCTGTCTAACTATTGCTATAGCGCAACTACTAGTTCACTGCTATCAGCTCTGTAACTATTGCTATAGCGGAAATACTAGTATACTGTTATCAGCTGTCTAGCTATTACAATGGCCCTTACTAGTACACAGATATGATGATATATATAAAAGCTGTGTTTAGTTATCGCCATTGTGGAACAAGTCCGCCCCTTATGTGTTATGTTATCTGGACATCTTAACGATACGATTTCCATAATAATAATATCTCAAGAGACATAAAGATACATTTTTTTTATTTATTAATTTATTTTAGACAACAATAGGTCCATATATAAATGTTAGTGGAACAGTCTTAACCTATGTTAGTAAATACAATAATAAATTACATATTATAGATGTTAATCACAAACTTATTCTATATTAGTTGATATAAATAATAAACTTACAAAGTAAAGCAGACATCTAGTGCGCTTTGAATGCGCTGTCTGTCGGCTATCACCTTCCAAATAATATTGGGATTGCTCTCCAACCTATTTTTGACTGATTGCGGAGAAACCATCGACACGGTTCTCCACAAACATACCGGACGCGCTACAATACCGAGGCAGTCCCAACATTATCCTGAAAATGTTATTATATTGGACACGGAGAGCATTAATAGATTTTTGGATATAGTCAACCCACAGACTGAACGTGTAAAAGCTCTGACAGAATGACTTGAATAGCGTGATCTTTACATCTTTAGTGCATCGTGCAAATCTGCGAGCTAACATATTCCCTCTAACCAACTTACATAATTGCTTTGTTTTACTTTGTTTTAACCAAATAGTATTAAAATTGTAAACGTTTTAAATTCAAACGAATAAATAAGATATATTTATTCACGAAAGAATTCCACGCAATTTCCGCAGATGTTTATCACAATGTTTCATAATACTTACTCGAGAAAATATCATCATTATTCATTAGTCACGAGAATGGAGAGCGTTGTCTTAATTTTAGATCTATTTAAATAAAACACTGTATATTTTAATTATATAAATATATAAGGTGACCCGACAGAGTCAGTGTAGATAATATTTCATGCCATCAAGAAATATTTCGTAAGATATGCTCCCTGTTATTATAATGATACTAGCTGACCCGACAGACGTTGTTCTGTACATAATAAATTAAATACTGTTTTTTTATGAAAATCTCAATAATATTGCATAACAACATCAAGAATTATTATTTCGTAAACTATGCTTCCAGATCTTATAATGAAATTGTTTCACAGCCGAACTGTCAAACCGTGCGTCAATAAATTCTCTCATAGAAAATATGTCCATACAAAACAAATATTGATAATAATGGAATTTCGTAAAATCCGTTCTTAGCTGACCTCTACTCGGTGAAAAGAATATTCCTATGAAATTTCAAGTCTTTGACTATAATGGTTCCAGAGATATCGTGATGAGTGACTATATACGTGGAAATCTCTTATATATAATATATAGATTGTTTCTCAGCAGAACTGTCCAACCGCGCGTTGATAAATTCTCTCATACAAAATATGTCCATACAAAACAAATATTGGAAATAAAAATAATTATGGGTCCAAAATCGAAATAAAAACTATCCTATCTCTCAAGTTGGACTAAACTGCACTCCGTAGTTAGCACTCCAGTTATCCCTATTAAAATCCGTTCATTAATTTAGGAGTTCACTGGGAACAAACATCAGGACACTGGATTTATATATATATAAAGATAAGCAGCTGCTTACGACTTTATTTTGACGTTCAAACGGTTACGAGAAACATCGTGAGCAAATCTTTAACTCACACAAGACCAGCGCAGTTGACTAAATAAAATTTTTAACAAAAAAACAACCGACTTTAAAAACACTATTCCATAACAATAAATAAGGTGCACTAAAAAGTATAAAGATAATTGCGAATTTTTATACAATCTAATTAATTAATCTAAAACTAGTTACAATGATTGTAATTTTTGGAATCGATGTCCTTCCGCCGCGACCCGCTCTCGCCTCTCGCCTTCCCACGACTCAAGCACATCTCACCTATAACTATGTATGTAGTTACAAACCGATGGATGACACCGACTCCAAAAATTACATTAATCGTAACTAGAATTAGGTTAATTAATTAGATTGTATAAAAATACACAAATATTTTTATACTTTTTAGTGCATCTTATCTATTGTTTTGGAATAGTGTTTTTGAAGTCGGTTGTTTTTTTGTTAATTTTTTTTATATTTTTTGATTTTTAGTGAATTTGAAGTACACTAACTAACAATTTGTCTAAATATGTGTAGATATACTAAATTTTTCAGTGCAGCAATGAACGTAAGCGCTTTGCAATTTGATTACAGACAGATATTCTGCCACAGATTGCAACGTTACTGTAAGTCGTTAAGGAGTCCCATTGATCATCATATTCAACTACGAAAATTACTTGACGATAACTATGTTATGGTAAATGACTTTAATATTCTAATAGCATAAAAAAGATTCAGCCGAGTAACGTTAATTTGCTCCTAAGAATTGAAGAGTTAAAAGTCCGTTACTTTGTCATGGATTCCATTATCAGAACCCAATCAAACTCTCACCAAACTATCTTTGAAGTATATCCTGTCCAACAAAAGAAGAATCATCTAAATCGGTTGTCGCGATATTGAGTTATTCTTGAATCTATCATCCACTCTGCTATACGTATGTATAGCAAATTTAAGACTTTAATGGTTTTCTCATGGATGCCATTGTCAGATTGCATCTGGACTTAATTACAATGGGACTACACGGGAACCACCAGCTTTCCAATAAAAAAAGGAATTATCAAAATCGGTTCCCGAGTAGAAAGTTTTGAGGTAACAAACAAAAAAAAATACTGACGAATTGAGAACCTCCTCCTATTTTGAAGTCGGTTAAAAACTCAAAAGCCTAAAATAAAGTTACATTTGTGTATTTTTTACGACCAGGAGCAATATTACATTACATAAATATTTAAAAACTACTTAAAAGAGAGGCAATGAGTTTTTTGCCAATTTCTATTCATTAAAGTTGTAATAAAAAGGTGTAAATATATGTAAAAAGGATTTAGATTAAATGTGTTCTAACACATTGCTCTAGCAATCTCTCTCTCTCTTCCGGGGGTAATACGTCACAACAGCCGACCAATCACAGCGCGTCATTTCATGGGACGAGGGTATAAAGGAGCGGCATCCGGATCGTCGTCATTCTTTTTGTAGATACCCGCAACAACCATGAAGAGTTGTTGCGCCCAGAATCAACCCCACGACCAGAAGACGTGGCGGCAGACGAACCCAAGCCCATGGCCTCGACAAATCAAGCCCTGCCTCGAGAGGCCAAAGGAAAAAATAAGAGTACCCGCATAATGGAAAAACCACCATTGCGAAGTGAGGACATAAGTGACGAGGCATTTGGAATGTTGGGCTCCTTCATAAAAGCATTCCAACTAGAACACTTAGTCCCGGAAGTCTTGAAGCCGAAAATCCTCGCCGACCAGCTTATCGCCCCGTGTATCCTTCCTACGGGGCTCGATCGCTCGGGACAAGCGGGGGCGCCAATCAAGAAGCCAAATGAAGGAAGTAAAGATGAAAAACGGAAGGAAAAACGTCATGGGGGACGTAAGAACCCCACCCCAATGACCTGGACATAGTCATGTCCAGCGCTGATACCTGATGCAGGAGGCTATCGCCTCGATCATCATCCCCCACGCGCCCTGCGGGCGCGCGTGAGATGTCATCACGTGTGTGTCGTCATTCTTGTCTCGGCCCCCGCGCCGAGCAGAACACGCGCCTGTGCTCACGCCCCGCTACGCCGCCGCGCTACGCCCAGTGCTACGCTATGTGCTCCGCTACGTGTGGTACGAGGTATACTACGCCAAGTTCGACTGGTTACGTCGAATTCGTTCCGGCCCGCAGCTTGTTTACAGCAATTTTTATTGTAGTAAGTGAGTTGCGTGTCATCGCGGTTGAGCTGAAGGATACCTAACGGTGACAACTAACTCGGCTAACGTTGACCCGGTGCGTTTCTCAGGCCTCCAGACCCGAGAGAAACCGGACGACCCGATCCCATTGCACTTGGGCTTTCCCAAGGGTGACGGTTCGCGGCTATAACCATTAGGGATAGCCGCATCACTACCGACCCCTGTTGCTCCCTGCCCTCAGCAGGGAGGCTCCCACAGCATGGCTCCATCAGCGGAGTCCCTCAAGTCCCTCAACGCCGTGTTGCCCCAGATTGCGGCAATACTTAAAAATCTCACACCCGAGGAGACCCAAAGCGTCTTCAATATACTCCGTTCCATGGACACCACCCAGAGTCAGCCCCTCGCTGACTCCTCCGCGTCCCCCGACGAGCCCAACGCTCATGCCTTAGTTCCTGCAGACATGGAGTTCTCAGACTCCGCCTCCTGCGGCCGCAAGCGGCCAGTCCATTCCTCCTCGGAGGAATCAGATAACGGAACACTCACTGGTTCCGTACTCGACACCTCTCTCCGTCCCTATCGTCCCTCAGAAGATTCATTCCAACTGGTTCAGTCCAGAAAGAAGCGTCAGGCCAAGCGCATCGCGTCAGATAAGATTTCAACCTCCTCTTCCTACCCAGTACCATTAATGTCCCTCGACATTAGTTTACCCCTGGACTCTGTCCCCTCCTCTTGCCAACCGGCGACACGCTCGCCCGTCCACCCTAATAACAAGCCTCCACCGCCAATCTTTCTCCGTGATAAGGCAAAGTGGACATACGTAGCCCAACTTTGCATCGATCACAAGGTGCGATACACCCGCGCCTCAAACACAGGTGAGGCAATACTCAACCTCAACGACTTTCGCAACCTCACCCTCTTCCTCTCGCGTAACAACGTGCCTTACCACACTTATGCGCTCCCGGAAGAGCGCAAGGTCAAGGCTGTCCTCAGAGGCCTCCCGTACGAGCTCTCTAATGAGCTCATACAGGAGGACCTTGTCAAGAAAGGCTTTCCGGTCGAGGCTGTACATAAAATGTACAGCCGTACCGGGAAGAAGTACCCGTTAGCGTAAGTCATTCTAACTAACATCCCTGAAGCCAGGGAACTTTTCAAAGGAGAGTTCACCGTATGTGGGCTCTCCAACATACGTGTGGAAGCCCCACACAAGCGGGGGTTCCACGGTCAATGTCACCGCTGCCAGATGTATGGTCACGCAGCGGCAAACTGCTCTGTCCCACCCAGGTGCGTAAAGTGCCTCGAACCCCACAGCACCAAAGAGTGCAAACGCACTCGCGACGAGGTAACACCTCCCACATGCGTGCTCTGCGGGCAGGAGGGCCATACCGCGAATTATCGCGGATGCCCTTGTGCCCCTCGTTCCGCCCCGAAGGCTGCTAATAAGCAGACTTCCAGGCCGCCAAAAAAAAGGCCACCTCTGGCCTCTAAGACCCAATCCCATTTTCCTCATATGAGGAATAAAACTGTCGGGCCCCAACTCTCCACCTCATGGAGACAATCAGCCCCTCCCTCTCAGGCATTCAATGTCTACTCCCGCCCCGCCCCGGCCAGCTTCAGTGGCCCCAGGCGGGCAGTACCTCCCCAGGCTCAATCACAGGTGCAAAGCACCCTGATAGACCTGGAAGAGATCTACGCCTCACTAGGCGAAGTCGACATCCACGAAATATCCGTCCTGACACGGAAACTCAGGACGGCTAAGTCCTCCAAGGAGCGCCTCTTTGCGCTGGCGGAGCACCACCATTTGGTGGCCTCCTTGTAATACCTAAAGCGCTTAACGCTTACCACATAGTGCGGTACGAGTGAAGCCTAGGGGCGTATCACTCGATCTAACCAAATCACTATTTTTAATTTTTTCTCCTCTTTCAATCTTTCGTCTGACCTGGATTGACAGGTACCAGATACATGTAGCCTCACCTCCCGTTTGTGATCATCCTTCTGATGTCGCCAAGTCTCTATTAGACAGCACCTTCTGTGCATTCCCAGCGAGCACTCCCTAGGGTGTGCCGCTTGCGCCTCTCTTCCCCGAGAGATAGTCGCCTACGATGAAGGCTTAGAGGGCACACTGCCCAAAGCTCATGCATACCAACGCAGCCTTAGGCTGCTAGCTTTCACCACCTCCCTCCCTTCGTAATCCCGGAGGGTAGCCCTTTCCCTTTGTCTGGGCGCAAAAAAAAAAAAAACTCATTTGATTCAGATTTCAGTCTCGTGCCAGATTTTGGCGAGACAACACGTCCTGAGGATGCCTTGTGGAGAGGCGAAACACGTGTCGAATTGTTTTAAAAACAAATATTGGCGGAATTAACACTAAAGAAAACTTATATAATAATGGATTTCCGCAAAGTAACGCCTAATTCAATAAATTTCCAAAACGAAGAAATAATAAACGTAAAGCTCTTTTTCACTTTTTCTTAGGATTCTAAGAAAAAGTCTGTATGTTATATTAACCTTTAAAAGATCTTGCACCAGACTGTAAAAATAAATTAGTTACGAGTATTTTAGAGCTTCATAAGCTGCAGTAATTACTTTAAGCCGCCCATTGCGGTGATGTCGTAAAGTGCCCGTAGACTTTATGAGCCATTTTAAAACTCTGGTCTTATTTAAATTACCTAAACATGCTGACATTTTCTCCTTCCATACTAACTAATATTTTATCAAACTTGTAATAAATGATGAAAAATTCTGTGAAACTTTGGATGAATAAATGAATGAATGTTTTGTTAGATAAAGTTACTCCAAGTTGATAATATTGTTAGGGTTGCCTAAAATTATATCAATTCTTAAAATAATTTGTATCTATTGAATACATTACAATACTTGAATACTTGAATACATCTGATATCATTCTTTTTTTCACCAATAGTAAAACGCATTAGGAACGTAAACGAAAACTTTGGATAAGATTGTTAGACATTTTATAATGTTGGATTGAATTGAAGGTTGTCGGTTGATTGTCTGTTTGGCTTGGTATGTATGTCTGTTTTGTGTAACGGAATCTTTCAAATTTTTATTCAAATTGTATATAAAATCACTGAAAGTCAAAAACTACCACCCGTTCCAAAATGTATGCCTCAGTCCGAGAAGAAAATATGGTTACAATGTAAAATCGTACAATAAAATCCACTATATAACAGACTGCAGTTGGTCGCTGAATTCCCAATCAATCAGGTATCATTAAGAAAGTTATTAATGTTATGGTAACCTTTATCACACAAACGTTTTTTAACAATTCTTTTGAATTTCGTAATATATTTGTTTTGAACATTATAATACACAGAAGACTTACTAACTTGACTAGCCGAGTAGTAGACACGAGTAGTAATTTGAACGTAAGATTCGACCCCTTCGAAAAAAAAAAGCCCGCTGAGTTTCTTGCGCCCATTCTTCTCAGGTCTGAGGCAGTCTCTTTTGAATGGGTGGTAGATTTTGACGTTCAATAAGTGATTATAAATCCTATTTTGAATAAAAATATTTGAATTTGAATTTGAATTCGAAAAACCTTTAATTTATTTGAAACTTTGCACATTGGTCAAGGATTGGTATTAATTTAATAATTTATAATATAGTCTGTCCCATTTTTCTTATCAGGATATTCAGAATAAGCGGCCTTTTTTATTTCGCGCCTGCTAATACGTTACTACGACATTATCATCGTTTTGTGACCAAAAACGCAAAAATAATAAAAAGTATTTAAAAGTTAACGCAATGGAGGTAGACTTTCAGGTCTACCTACAGAACAGGTTAGCTCTTTGGACTATTCTGTGGGTAGACTGGACACACAATAAGAGGTAAGGACATAAAGAACAAAACAATAATGTATTGTATCCAAAACACAGTAAGACGAAAAGGTGAAGACAATTCAAAAGGTGGAGACTAACCAAAAGGTGGGATGAAGAGCTAAGATGAACAGCAGGAACCAGCCGGACTAGATTGGCCAGACATTAAAATTGATGGAAATATATGTACCAGAAAACTGCAAACAGATGAAGATGTAGAAGTTAACTTGCTATAGTCAATGTTATTTTAGTATACTTACTGTTTAAATCGAATGAAAGATTTAAAAGTAAATAATGTAAATGGTTCATATAGTTTTTAATTTAATAATTTAAGACCATGAAGATGTGGCAACGGGAAGAAGCTTGTATCACAGTGAAGTTACGTAATTACTTAAACTTGTATAGAATATAAGATTGAGGCGACTTTGTGATAGCAGAATATGTTATTTTACTGTTAAAGAATATAATGTAAGCATAATATCTGCTCTTTTACTCACTTGAATCCATCAAAATATGTTTCTAATATGAATTACGTGTCATGTTGTTTGTCCGCGATGGACTCCTAAACTAATGAACGGATTTTAATGGGGATTACTTCATGGAGAGCAGTTTAGTCCAAATTGAGAGATAGGATAGTTTTTATTTAGATTTGGGACCCATAATTATATTTATTTTCAATATTTCTTTTGCATTGACATAATATTTTCTATGACAGAATTCAGTGACGCACGGTTTGACAGTTCCACTGTGAAACAATTTCATTATAACAACAGGGATCATTTTTACGAAATAATTCTTGATGTTTTGAAATATTGTTGGCAAATTCCTATAAAACAGTATTTTTTTTATTATCTACAGAACAACGTCTGTCGGGTCGGTCAGCAAGTATATTTTTATAAAATAGAACAACAAATTCATACCCTAATTTCAAAACTGAGTCATTTTCCAGTAAGTTAAATCTGAAAATAGGCACACCAGTTCCTTACATTATTAATTTAAATCCATATTTTATGATTACAAGACTCGATTCTTATCGTCGTCTTTACGCCGTAAATCCATGAAAAAATTCGTAACTCTGTCGTAAATATGCGTCCAAATATCAAGGAGTTTTATCTGATTCAATGTTTCTACACGAAATGACGAAGGCGTAATAAATGCTTGCATAATGGGACTTCTTTTATTATGCTTTGGCTCGTAAGTTTTATCACCAGCCATCTTATTTGGATATATTTTGGACGAAGTTTCTGTTTTGTAGGTGTATAAGAATAGGTTGATGTGGCCATTTTCTTTTCAGTTTCATTAGAGTTAATGTTGTTTTAGATTATCCTTCTTTAGGACTCAGTTTCGGAATGAGATTGAGTAATTTACGTCGTGAAATAGTATAAGATCTTCTATCGTTTATCGCTTTAAAGCGCATTGTGTTTGAAAACCCAAATTTTAATATCTACTACATACACTAAGCTCTCTCTAAGTGGCAATCTCAAGGCAACGATGCCTCGTATAGAGGCGAAATACTTGTCGAATTGATTCAATACCAGTGGGAGGCTCCTTTGCACATGATGCCGCCTAGATTATGGGTGATACCCAGCGCCTATTTCTGCCGTGAAGCAGTAATGTGTAAACATTACAGTGTTTCGGTCTGAAAGGCGCCGTAGCAAATGAGACTTAATATCTTATGTCTCAAGGTGACGAGCGCAGTTGTAGTGCTGCTCAGAATTTGTGACGTTTTTCAAGAATCCTGAGCGGCACTGCATTGTAATGGGCAGGGTGTATCAATTAACATCAGCTGAACGTCCTGCTCGTTTCATTCCTTATTTCCATAAAAAAAAACAAAAACAAAACCGTAATTTACATTCAATAAAAAATTACAACTTTTGGATAGTTATGGATTCCCGCAAATTAACGCTTATTTCAATAAACTTTCCAATAATTATTGACGCAATGAACATTGTTTATAAAAACTAAAAATGATTTAAAACCATCAGTTTTGAAATTGTGATTAATAATAGAATTGTAATGATTTTTTAAGTAAAATAATAAAAAATAAAAATTATATGAAAAGGACAATATTTTTTTTAATGAGAATAAGGGACAAGACGAGCAGAACGTTCAGCTGATGGTAATAGACACGCCCTACCCATTACAATGCAGTGCCGCTCAAGATTCTTGAAATACCCAAAAATTTTGAGCGGCACTACAATTATTGCGCTCGTCACCTTGAGACATAAGATGTTAAGTCTCATTTGCCCAGTTATTTCACTAGCTACGGCGCATACCGTAGGACCGAAACACAGTAATGATTACACGTCACGGCAGAAATAGGTGCCGCTTTTGTATATAGGCCCATAATCTAGCTGGCTTCCTGTGCAAAGGAACCTCTCACTGGTAAAATTAATATTTATATGCGCTTTATTATAAGCCTGTATGTTATTTATTTATTTATTTGTATAAAGAAACTTACAGCTATTTATATTACATAAAGGTATGATAATCTATAAATATTACACTAGCCAAAATAGTTCCTAACGATGCTTATTACATAGTAAAGTTTTACGACTTATTAAAAATAATTACAAAAAAAAAAAAAAAAAAAAAAACAAAACAAAAGTTCAAAGAGCCAATAAATTCACTGATACAAATATAACCTTTAGATACCAATATTTTTAACAAAATATACAAAATCGTACTTATTACATCGAAATATGTCAATGTGGTTATAACAGTCATTGTGTGTTCTGCAAGCTCTGATAAGAAATCTATTCTTACAATAATTAGTCCTAAAGAATGGCACTAAAAACATTTGATCGGTGGATCGATGACCTATTATTGGACATTTGAAGCAAATACGACTAAGTAGGAGTGGAAAGTCAACAAAGTTGTTAATTATTTTGTACAAGAACGTCTGATCTCTGTGTTCACGCCTTAATTCTAAAGTATGTAACTCCGGCACTGAGTCACCAAATTTGTACCTTAGTCTCCTTAAAAATTTTTGTTGGATTTTTTTCAATCTGAGTAATATAGGTAGAATATAAGGGGTTCCATGCCGAAGAAGCATACTCCAATTGGCTTCTAACTAAGGAGTTGTATAACATAATGTACGTATTTATATGTTTAAAGTCACTAGATTGTCGGAAAACAAGCTCAGCATTTTGTAAGCCTTAGCTGTAATATTTTCAATATGAGTGGCTAAGTTTAGTTCACTGTCAAGTAGTACTCCTAGGTCTCTGACCTTGGTCACCCTATCAATTGTTTTGTTATTTAACCTATAATAATAACGGATCGGTTGTTTCTTTCGAGAATATGTAATGGCACACTTTACATGTACCACAAAGTTACTTTCCTGTGTCTATCTACGCATCAGCTACTCTTTTAAATCATGCTATAGTTGTGATACTTCAATTCAACAAAAAAGTAATAAATACCTGGAACGAATTCGACGAAAATTTTGAAACAGAATATTTCGCTCTGCTACGGTTAAATCACACTTGTTTCATAAAAAAGTTTAATTAAAAATCGGGTTATTGCAACGCTATTAATTACGATTTATTATCCAAATAAACAAGAACTTTTTAAATTTTTTTTGAGATAAAACACTTACTATTCTCTTCTTCACTTAATTATTCAGTAAAATATTAAAAATACTATCTAAAACAAATATCTCAATAAGACCTTAACGCTATACTTATTATATAAACGATTTGAACGGACTTTCAAGAAAAAGTTTGTCTTCATATGCTAATAGACATATATTTTTCAAGATAACTTCCTTGGAAGACAGATTGAAATAACAAGATTGACTATCCTCAACTACTGAATAAAATTAATTTTCGTGTTCCTAGCAGGTATCCCCGGAAACAAATTGTTCCGCAAGTCCCACGAAGATGTATGCTTGGAGCGAACTCTCCTATTTCTAGATTTTGCAAGATGGTAAACACGTAGGATAGTGATTACATCGATATTAATCTCACTTCTTCTCTTCATACAGGTCGTAAATTATTTGTTTGTAAATTTAGCGTATAAAATTTAGTCATACTAATTATATTTCTTAGTCGTTTATAATAATAATTTAATACCAAATCATTTAACCATCAATACTTTTTACCATTTTTTTTTTTTCATTCTCTTAAAGTAATATTTACTTTGTGAAAATTATTGAAGAATGTAGTAGATGTGGGATCATTTAAAAAGATGTTAGTATCTGCCTTGAAAACACTATAAATATTACTGTTAAGCTACCTGATTGTTTTATCTTAGAAATTTTAATTAACTTTCTTTATCTATATACACCACCATTATTCAACATTCTACGAAAATGTTATGTAACAAGCGGTTAACGGTGCTGGTGACACAGTTACCTTTAAATTATATATTTACTAGCTGACCCAGCAAACGTTGTATTGCCGATATTAAAATCGCGATACAAAAGTAACTGTTGATTGTAAATGGGTGAAAATTTGAAGTTGTATGTATTTTTTAATGCTGACTCATAATCAAACAAATTTAAAAAAAAATGTCAAAAAAATTTAAAAAAAAACTGTGTGGACCACCTAACATTTAGGGGGATGAAAAATAGATGTTGTCCGATTTTCAGACCTACCCAATATGCACTCAAAATTTCATGAGAATCGGTCAAGCCGTTTCGGAGGAGTTCAATGTTTGACACCATGACACAAGAATTTTATAGATTAGAAGATTATATTATAAGTACCTATTGTAAAACTGTTTGTTGACCCTAATTAATAAATAAAGAAGCTAACCAGTAGCTGACGCACACATTGAGATATCAAAATTGGTCACGCATTGTCGAGCTGTTAGGTCGTCTATACGATAGTGTTTATGATTTAGTTAGTATTTGGTTTTATGTAACGAAAATTCAGCTACGAAAAAAAATCTCCTCTTTTTTCTTAATTCTATCGTGCAAGGACCAGAAAGTAGTAACATGTTACGGAATCCTACAACGTAATTCTCAGACGTCCTATTTAGGTACTTGAAAATTTGCACATAGTTTAAGAACGAGTGCTTTTCGCCTGCAATATTTTCATATGAAACCTTATAATCTAACCAGTATAGTAAGAAATATAAGCAGGTTGGATGCTGTTTTGAGATAAGGAAGAAAATAAATAAGTTAAATAGATACACGCTTAAAAAGCAAGGCAATCTAAAGAGCAGTTATTTTTTTGTAATATTTACTTAGTTGAATGTAATTAAAACACTTATTATTTGTTTCTAACTATCCGTTAAACAATTCTCAATTGATTATTGCAGACTTTCAAATTTTTCATAGCTTTTTTTCACCGGTTTAAGTTTTTAACTCAATTTTAGATTATATATTTATTATTCAAACAAAACAAATCTTATAACTATATTTACAATACTAACTTTTAGATTTGTAATAATGTATCGATAAGCGAAATTAGCATGTAGTGTTTACCTTTAAATGATTTTGCATACCCTGCACATGTTATTTAAATTGTTAATTGTTTAAGAAATATTTTTATGTAAAATCGCTGGTAGACCAATAAATAAATAAATAAATGGATAGTTTGACAGCGAAGAGGTCTACAGTAGAACAGTTTAGATATGATAAATCTCCTCTATAGGCCTTGGTATCCGATTGTACAATAGTATACCAGACAATATACTAGGACTCACTGAGCTCATATTTAAGAAATTCATTAGATAAAGCTACTTTGACAACTTACAATAGTTTATCAGACAGCCTAGCGAAACTCTCTAAGAAAAAAGCGATTCACTCGATTGTATGAAACGTGCAGTCATTGATAGATTGACAGATGACGGCTATATTCTTGTAAAAAACGGAGACAGCCGAAAACCACTACGTTTTTAAGCAACTGTTTGCTTTCAACCTTAGCCGGATTATACTTCACCGCCTATAATGACACCTTCTAAAGCCTTCAGAGACTACAAGAGCTTTGATACATGACAACGAGTGCATCGACGTACTTGTGTACACTTTTATAAATACCTAATCAATTTTATTCGTGAAAATGAGAAAATGAGGCTGTAGCTTTGGATTTTCCAAACGATTGTTTTATCTTCCTTATATGTCGTTATGGAAACACAGTAGGCGAATTAAAAGTAATGAAAAGCATTTATTTCGTCAAAATTGATTAGATTTCTTTTTGATGTCATTTCTAATATACTAGATACTACTACCGCTTCGGAAACAAATGGCGCTCTGAGACAGAAGAAGCGGCGCAAGAAACTCTCCCAGCATTTTTTTTTGCGCTCTTTTCAATAAAAATATACAATATTGTACAGTCATTTCTATCTCTCTGAAACAATCATAATCTAGTACCAGGCTATCCGATCACTTAGATATTCATCTGTGGAGTAGTAGGATTTACGACAGAGTCATTTTTTAATAAAACATTTAATTTTATTTATAGATAATGCCTGAACAGTGACTGGGACTTAAAAATGTATATAAATCATATTATATACAAATTATCTACTCGTGTGGTCATATCAGACACCTTTCTTAATTATAAGTAGAGAAGTAGATTTTCTGTGTAGTAAAAGTTGATCATGCAGATTGCGGTTATACGTACATACGCGATAGTCGCTTATTTAGAGATATTTCGTAATAAAGCCACCGTCTGATTGAAAGAATGAAGGGACCTTTCATATTAACGTGACGTTAGCTTGCAAACGGTGCTTTTGATTGATGATTTTTGATTTAATCATTGATCAGGTGTGTTTTGTTTTTTTTAAATGCACAGTTATGAAGACAGCAGACAATCTTTTCAATCAATATAATATATAAATGACTTTCTTAATGATTCCACAGATTGGGAATTGAGCGATCGCCCTCAGGCTATTAAATGATAAGTTTTATTGTATAATATTGCTTAGTAAACATTTTTTTTGACGGTAAAAAAACCCGCTAAATTGTTGCGCCCATTCTTCTCAGGTCTGAGGCATTATTTTTGGAATGGGTGGTAGTTTTTGACTTTCAATAAGTTATATCACATCCTATTTTGAATAAAAATATTTGAATTTGAATCCTTAAAATGTGACATTCATCATATTTACAAAACCCTTTTATGACATGAAAAAGAAACATGAACGTAAATGGCAAACAGTAATAGGTACTTAATGATAAACAGTAAATGGACATACTAAAATGTATAAGAATTATTTTATGGTACCTACCATTTTTATGACCATAGAATCCATTCCCTGATGAAGTGGTGCTTCCTGTTGATGATGGATGTCTTGGTGTGCGCTCCTCGTCCGTCTCACTCGTACTAATGCTGCCCTCCATAGTGCTGTTCTCTTCTAATTTTTCATCACACATTCACACACAAGCACATCACTATATCTGGAAAAGAGAGGGAAAATTTTAAACCCAAGCTTTTTTTACGAAGTAGGAGGACGGATGAGGGTACGTCATTTGATTTCATCGCAGTCCACATTCTCCTGTTGCCGGTCTTTTCGAAAGCTTTTAGAAGGCCTTTTTTTTTTATGGAATAGGAGGACAAACGGGCGTACGGGTCACCTGGTGTTAAGTGATCACCGCCGCCCACTTTCTCTTGCAACACCAGAGGAATCACAAGGTGTACGCGCTTTTTTTGAAGGTACCCATGTCGTATTGTCCCGGAAACACCGCCAAAAGATGCTCATTCCATAGCTTAGTAGTACGAGGGAGAAAGCTCCTTGAAAACCGCACTGTGGAGGACCGCCACACATCCAGATGGTGGGGATGAAATCCTAACTTGTGGCGTGTCGTGCGAACGAGGAATTTGGCGGCAGGAATCAGGTTAACAGCTCTTCGGAACACTCCCCGTGATAAATGCGGTAGAAGACACACAATGAAGCGACGTCTCTACGCAACGCCAAGAGATCCAGCCATTCACAGAGCACTGAGTCCCCGACAATTAGAGCTGCTCTACGTTGCACGCGGTCAAATGTATCGAGCAGATACTGGGGTGCGCCAGACCAAAGATTACAGCAATACTCCATGTGTTTTTTTTTTATGGAATAGGAGGACAAACGAGCGTACGGGTCACCTGTTGTTAAGTGATCACCGCCGCCCATACTCTCTTGCAACACCAGAGGAATCACAGGAGCGTTGCCGGCCTTTAAGGAAGGTGTACGCGCTTTTTTTGAAGGTACCCATGTCGTATCGTCCCGGAAACACCGCAAAAGGAAGTTCATTCCACAGCTTTGTAGTACGTGGAAGAAAGCTCCTTGTAAACCGCACTGTGGAGGACCGCCACACATCCAGATGGTGAGGATGATATCCTAACTTGTGGCGTGTCGTGCGAAGGTGGAATTCGGCGGCAGGAATTAGTTAAAACAGCTCTTCGGAACACTCCCCGTGATAAATGCGGTATAAGACACACAATGATGCGACGTCTCTACGCAACGCCAAGAGATCCAGCCGTTCACATAGCACTAAGTCCCCGACAATTCTGCTGCTAGCTGCTCTACGTTGCACGCGGTCAAATGGATCGAGCAGATACTGGGGTGCGCCAGACCAGAGATGACAGCAATACTCCATGTGTGGCCGGACCTGCGCTTTGTACAGCGCTAGAATGTGGGCCGGCTTGAAGTATTGCCGTGCTCTATTAATGACGCCCAGTTTCTTTGAAGCCAATTTGGCTTTGCCCTCCAGATGGCCACGGAATTGGCAATCGCTCGAGATTTCGAGACCCAGTATTCCGATACTAGGCGAGGCTTTTAGGGAAGTGTTGTCGAAGAGCGGTGATGCGACAAATGGGGTTTTTTTAGTGGTAAACGCGCAAACTTGAGTCTTCTGGGGGTTAAATTGGACAAGGTTCAATTTACCCCATTCCGCGACCTTCTCAAGAGAGGACTCGATAGAAGACACAAGTTTCTCCCGGCACTGGTCGACGATTTCCCGAGAGAGACGTGCATGGCCCGTGTATACGGCATCACCAGTGCTGTCATCTGCATAGCAATGAATGTTGGAGGTGTCCAACATATCATTGATATGCAGAAGAAACAGCGTAGGAGATAGCACACAGCCTTGGGGCACTCCAGCATTCACGGGCTTCGGGTTCGAGCAATGTCCGTCGACAACGACCTGTATGCTGCGCCCAGTGAGGAAGCTGGAGGTCCACTTGCACAAGCTCTCGGGAAGCCCAAATGATGGAAGTTTAAAGAGGAGCGCCTTATGCCATACACGATCAAAGGCCTTCGCTATATCCAGGCTAACTGCCAGGCCTTCCCCCTTGCTATCAATAGCCGCAGCCCATCTATGTGTTAGGTATACCAGAAGATCACCTGCCAACCGACCATGGCGAAACCCGTATTGTCGGTCGTTGATCAACTGGTGACCCTCTAGGTATACTAAAAGCTGGCGGCTAATTATGCTCTCCATGATTTTAGAGAGCAGGGAGGTGATAGCAATAGGCCTGTAGTTCGCCGGATCCGAACTGTCTCCTTTTTTTTGGATCGGATGGACAAGGGCTGACTTCAATGAGTCAGGGACTACGCCTTTGTAATAAGAGTGCCGGAATAAACGCGTTAGCACCGGCGTCAACTCAGGGGCACACGTTCTAAGCACGATTGGAGAAATGCCATCCGGCCCGCTCGACTTCCTGACGTCCAACGAAAACAGAGCTCGCCTAACAGTTTTCTGTCTGAACTGTACTTCAGGCATAGAGCTCTGACACCGCGGGATGGTCGGCAGTGTTTTTCCGTTGTCGGCAAGAGTCGAGTTGGAGGCGAAAAGAGCGCACAGGAGATCGGCTTTCTCTTTTGCCGTATGGGCCAGGGTGTCATTCCTCATGTGCAACAGCGGCATGGACGGCTGGCTGAAGTTACCAAGAGCAGCTTTCAACAACGACCAGGACTTGCGTGTTCCGGTCGGGTAACTGGAAAGCTGCTCGCCGATTTTGACGACGTGTTTTGACTTTGCACGGGTGATTTGCCGCTTAAAAAATCTGGAAGCACGGTTGTATTTCCTCTTAAGAACTTTGCAGTTCGGATCCTTTGTGCCCAGCGCCGCAACCCAAGTTCGATACGCCTGTTTTTTGCAGTCAGATGCTGCTTTAACTGACGCATCGAACCAGGGCTGTGATCTGCCACCGATCGGTACTACAGAGCTTGGTATAAAAATATCCATGCCCTGCAGTATCACATCGGCTACTGCAACGGCGCAGGCACTAGGATCATCCGAAAGGAAACAAACCCTGCCCCAAGGGTAGGATGCAAAAAAGGAACGCATCCTATCCCAATCTGCTGACTTGTAGTGCCAAACGCGGCGGGTCGCTGGTGGTCTGCGACGTTGGCGTCGGATAGGCACTACACTCCTGACCAGGCAATGGTCGGACGTTCCGAGAGGGGCGTCGACAGAGACCTGGTAACCATCGGGATGTGTAGTCAGCAGAAGATCTAATAAGGACGGCATGTGGCTATCCACATCCGGGAGCCGCGTCGGCGACTCAACCAATTGGGACAGACCATACGCCAATGCAAAATTATGCACAGATCGCCCTGCGTAGTCTGTGGTACGTGATCCAAGCCATTCGGCATTGTGCCCGTTGAAATCACGGGTGATTACTACGATTTCAGCGGAGGGGATCTGTGCAAGCACGTCGTCAATTGCCGCTTGAACGCAGCCCATGAGATGATCGGTTTCTGCGTTACCACTATGTGACCTGTAGACACACGCATAGATACGGACGCGGTCCTCTAAATCTACGCGGAGCCAGAGAGTAGACAGATCCCTACCCTCAAAATTGCCGAGACATAATTGTGAATACGTAAGTATTGGTCTTTACTCTGTGATAAAACCTTGCTTATCATAGGTATTACTGAAATATCGCATACTTTATTAAATATCCGATATAAAATGATGACTCGATGCAGCTGATCATATTTTCAGTCGTTAAAAAGAGCTTTTTCACCTGATTCCTGCCACCGAATTCTATCCTCGCACGACACGCCACAAGTTACGATATCATCCCCACCATCTGGATGTGTGGCGGTCCACCACAGTGCGTTTTTCAAGGATCTTTCTTCCACTTACTACAAAGCTGTGGCTTTGAAAATGAGCTTCCTTATTCGGTGTTTCCGGGACAATACGACATTAAATTGACCTTCCTTAAAGGCCGGAAACGCTTCTATGATTCCTCTGGTGTTGCAAGATAATGTTAGCAGCGGAGATCACTTAATACCAGGTGACACGTTCGCTCCTTTGTCCTCCTTTTCCATAAGAAAAATGCTATTATTTCACAACGACATATCGCCTCAGCGTGAGCTTAACATAGCTACAGTATCAGTGGGAGACTACTTTACACAGGATGCCGGCTAGATTATGGGTACCACAACGGCGCCTATTTCTTCCGTGAAGCAGTAATGTGTAAGCATTGCTGTGTTTCGCTCTGAAGGGCGCCGTAGCTAGTGAAATGACTGGGTAAATGAGACTGAACATCTTATGTCTCAAGGTGATGAGCGCAATTGTAGTGCCGCTCAGAATATTTGGTGTTTTTTAAGAATCCTGAGCGGCACTGCATTGTAATGGGCAGGGTGTATCAATTACCATCAGCTGAACGACCTGCTCGTCTCGTCCTTATTTTCATAAAATAAAAGTATCCTGTCTGTAACTTATTTATGTTAAACGTCATTCAAGAACTTTATCCTATTTATTATAACAAAGATTTGGCTAAGAAATGGTTCGTTAATTCACAATAAAATATATCTTACACCTAAACATAATAGAGAGCTCTCGCGTTCCGTGCGTGCACTCTTCCAACTGAGCCAACCGTTCGAACGACGTATCGTTGATAAAATCTTGTATGCTTTGTTCAACCATACGTTACTCATCGGTTGGCTCCGTTGGAAGAGCGCTCGCACGGAACGCGAGAGTCCCGCATCGTTCATAAAATTATATTTTCAAATTTTATTTAATAATATATAATAATATTGACAAACTTTTACACAAATTATCTTGCCCTAAACTAGGCACAGCCTGTACTATGGCTACAAGACAACGATATATTTAATACAATATACATACATAAATACATATAAATTTCCATGACTCAGAAACAAACATCTATATTTATCATATAAATGATTGCAACTACCGGGATTCGAACCCGGGGCCTCTAGCTTAGTAGTCAGGGTCACTAACAATTCGGCTATATGGGTTGTCAGATATTTGTGTAGTTAATCCCAGAAGTGACGGTTATCACTTTAAAATATATCAAATTGTATAAATATTTGTTATATGTGGACTTTTTTAGCAATTGAAAGTCCGATGAGAAATATATTATTGTGATAAACCAATGGACTTGAAAACACAACAAAAGGAGCTTTCTCCCTCGTACTACAAAGCTATGGAATGAGCTTCCTTGTGCGGTGTTTCCGGGACAATACGACATGGGTACCTTCAAAAAAAGCGCGTACACCTTCCTTAAAGGCCGGCAACGCTCTTGTGATTCCTCTGGTATTGCAAGAGAATGTGGGCGGCGGTGATCACTTAACACCAGGTGACCCGTACGCTCGTTTGTCCTCCTATTCCATAAAAAAAAAAAAAAAGGATATCTGATACAGAGATTGGTTGAATAAAATAACGTGGAATAAAATTGATAACTCAGATAAAACTGGCAGTGTTTTATCATAACAATTTTTGATCCAAAAGGTTTTGGAAACAAACTTTTATACAATATCAAAAGATGGCAATAGTATAAAAGTTTATTTTTCTTCTCAATGAACCCTTTCATCTATCTATATATATAAAAATGAATTGCTGTTCGTTAGTCTCACTTAAACTCGAGAACGGCTGGACCGATTTGGCAAATTTAGGTCTTGAATTATTTGTGGAAGTCCAGAGAAGGTTTAAAAGGTGAATAAATAGGAAAATGCTGCTAAATTAAATAAAAACAACAAATTTGTTTTTCCTTTGATGTGTTCATACATAATTTCTATGAGAGAATTTATTGACGCACGGTTTGACAGTTCTGCTGTGAAACAATTTCATTATAACAACAAGGAGCATATTTTACGAAGTAATTTTTGATGTTATGATATATTATTGACAAATTCATATAAAAACATTATTTTATTTATTCCTAGTGGACCCAACAGACGTTGTCCTGTACACACGTCTTAAATTTGAAAAATCGGTCCAGCCGTTAGGAGGATTTCACTAACATACACATGAGCAGGAGAATTATATTATATGGACGGAATTGAGAATCTAAACCAATCTCAAATTCACTGAAACAAACAAAAAAGTCATCAAAATCAGTCCAGCCGTTTAGGAGGTAGTTTAATTGTGAATCTAAACCATTTTCGAATCCACCTGAAGACACACACCAATCTCAAATTCACTGGAACACACAAAAATATCATCAAAATCGGTCCACCCGTTTAGGAGGTAGTTCAATTGTGAATCTAAACCATCCTTGATTTCCCTTGAACTCACATAAAAAATTTCATCAAAATCGGTCCAGCCGTCTAGGAGGAGTTCAGTGACATACACACGCACACAAGAATTATATATATAAAGATATACAGAACAACGTCTGTCGGGTCAGCTAGTTACTTATAAGAATCCAGGATAATATATGCTGGAGCCATAGAAATCTACAAACGTGGAAGTAGTGAATTAGTATTATAGATAATCGACCCAGGGGACTGAAAACAACGCGTTAATATGTTATATCTTAATATAATATAATATAACTATATGTAACTGCAGAAAGCCTTCCACACCTCCATCTATCTTATCAACATTTTACATTTCATTCGGTAAGTTTTTACTACATAGCTTATTATTTTAATTAAATTTGTAAAGAAAATATATAAACGATGCGGCACTCGAATCCCAGACCTGTCTGGTTCCGCCTGAGCGCTCTTCCACTGAACAAACGGTTCGAGTGACGTATCTATACTTAATATTATAAAGCTGCAGTGTTTGTTTGTTTGTTTGAACGCGCTAATCTCTGGTACTACTGGTCCGATTTGAATGATTCTTTCAGTGTTGGGTAGTCCATTTATCGAGGAAGGCTATAGGCTATGTTTTTTTTTTCAAAATTAGGGATCCGTAATAAAATTGCTATTTTGTAACACAAGGTGTAAAATCGAAAACCTATTTTTGCGTGCGCTGCAAAAACTATTGACAATAGAACAAAATGATGTACAGGCTATAATATAGGCAATATTTTATTACTTTTAAAACTATCGCGTGAATTATACTTTATATGGCAAAACAACGTTTGCCAGGTCAGCTAGTTGTTCATAAATCTTAAGTCTTCATCTCGGAGGTGGTATTTTCTATAGACAAATGGATTTTGACAAAATTCACTGACACTGTCCTCCTCTTTTTTGGTATGCCTGTGTAGTTTTGGGTTATAATTTGAAGATTATTGGTTCCCAGATGTCAGATGATTTTAACCCGTCGTCTGTATTGAAATTTTTACCATTGTTTCTCACTCTCTTCACGTACTTATTTACAATTCATTTACAATATATTTACTACAAAGCTGTGTAATGAGCTTCCTTGTGCGGTGTTTCCGAGACGATACGACATGGGTACCTTTAAAAAAAGCGCATACTCCTTCCTTAAAGGCCGGCAACGCTCCTGTGATTCCTCTGGTGTTGCAAGAGATTGTAGGCGGCGGTGATCACTTAACCGTACGCTCGTTTGTCCTCCTATTCAATAAAAAACAAATGTTATTGCAACCGAACCAATATGCAAAAAGTCGTTCTAATACAGTTTGAAGGATTGATATAACCAATTATGGATACGTTGCACCCTTACACTCATAAGTGTCATTTCCATGACCTACATGAATAAAGTGATTTTGATTTGGTTAAGAATTGGTCTCAGCTGCACTCCAACTTGATACCGCACTACCTAAGCACAATAGCTTTTTTATTATGGCAACTATTTGATGTTTGTGTGCATGGCATCTTGACATTCAATGGCATCTTTCAAATTTCTTATCATACGTTTCGTGTTATTTTACATTGAAATTAATAAAATATAAAATACTTACTGATGATGATATGTGATCCCAGTGTCTTTCTTATTTCTTGTAGTATTATTGTTACAAAGTTTTACTACGCCACCCGGCATTTTAGTTTCAATTATAGGCTCGAGTACGCCCAGTTGGGCATAGTATTAGTTGCCGCACTTTTCGCTACTACGCCTGCGATATCTAGTTAGAGTGCAGCGGAGACCAATCCTTAATCTATTTACTTATTTATTTATTAATTATTCGCCTATTTCTGCCATAAAGCAGTAATGTGTAAACAATACTGTGTTTCGGTCTGAAGGGCGCCGTAGCTTTTACTGGGCAAATGAGACTTAACATCTTATGTCTCAAGGTGACGAGCGCAATTGTAGTACCGCTCAGAATATTTGGGTTTTCAAGAATCCTGAGCGGCACTGCATTGTAGTGGGCAAGGCGTATCAATTACCATCAGCTCAACGTCCTGCTCGTCTCGTCCCTTATTTTCATAAAAAAATCTAAGGTTGCACCATTATATATATTAATTCCTAGTTCTTATTACCATTCCTACTTATAAATGTCATCCCAACGTTCCAAGACGCTTAAAATTGCTGGAATTCTTCCCATACATATTCGTTAATACTTTAAGCCGGTCTTGAGCTTAGTCTCAGACCTTGTATTATTCACTACCGGAGCTTGGAATGTGGAAATAGCTGAAGTGTTCCGACTTCAGACGTCTCTGAACGAGCATTCATATATCTGTCTACTTTATAAATATTTAAGTGCTAAGTTTCAAAGTGGAGTTGTAGGGTAGAATATATTTATTTAGAATTAAGATAATATTGTGAACTTTCAAAAATAAAAGCGCTGTTATTTTTAAAGTGAAACTTTTATTACATCGTCTCAAACTTTTTCGTCTGTGTGTTGCATGTCGCGCGACGGGCGGGCGGCGCCTATAGTTCGCAACAGTCTATTATTATTATGATCCGGCAAACTACAGGCCTATTGCTATTACCTCCCTACTCTCCAAAATCATGGAGAGCATAATTAACCGCCAGCTCTTGGCAGTACGGCAGTACGGCTTTCGCCATGGTCGGTCGACTGGCGATCTTCTGGTATACCTAACACATAGATGGGCGGCGGCTATTGAAAGCAAGGGGGAAGGCCTGGCAGTTGGTCTGGATATAGCGAAGGCCTTTGATCGTGTATGGCACAAGGCGCTCCTCGCAAAACTTCCATCATTTGGGCTTCCCGAGAGCTTATGCAAGTGGACCTCCAGCTTCCTCACTGGGCGCAGCATACAGGTCGTTATCGACGGTTATTGCTCGAATCCCAAGCCCGTGAACGCTGGAGTGCCCCAAGACTGTGTGCTATCTCCCATGCTGTTTCTTCTGCATATCAATGATATGTTGGACACCGCCAACATGCATTGCTATGCAGACGACAGCACTGGTGATGCCGTATACACGGGCAATGCAGGTCTCTCTCGGGAAAACGTCGACCAGTGCCGGGAGAAACTTGTGTCTTCTATCGAGTCCTCTCTCGAGAAGGTCGGGCAATGGGGAAAATTGAACCTTGTCCAATTTAACACCCAGAAGACTCAAGTTTGCGCGTTTACCACTAAAAAAACCCCATTTGCCGTATCACCGCTCTTCGAGAACACTTCCCTTAAAGCCTCGCCTAGTATCGGAATACTGGGTCAAGAAATCTCGAGCAATTGCCAATTCCGTGGCCATCTGGAGGGCAAAGCCAAACTGGCTTCAAAGAAACTGGGCGTCATAAATAGAGCACGGCAATACTTCAAGCCGGCCCACATTCTAGAGCTCTACAAAGCGCAGGTCCGACCTCACATGAAGTATTGCTGTCATCTCTGGTCTGGCGCACCCCAGTATCAGCTCGATCCATTTGACCGCGTGCAACGCAGAGCAGCTCGAATTGTCGGGGACCCAGTACTCTGTGAACGGCTGGATGACTTGGCGTTGCGTAGAGACGTCGCTTCATTGTGTGTCTTCTACCGCATTTATCACGGGGAGTGTTCCAAAGAGCTGTTCAACCTGATTCCTGCCGCCGAATTTCACCTTCGCACGACACGCCACAAGTTACGAGATCATCCCCACCATCTGGATGTGTCCTCCACAGTGCGGTTTTCAAGGAGCTTTCTTCCTCGTACCACGAAGCTGTGGAATGAGCTTCCTTGTGCGGTGTTTCCGGGACGATACGACATGGGTACCTTCAAGAAAAGCGCGTACACCTTCCTTAAAGACCGGCAACGCTCTTGTTTTTCCTCTGGTATTGCAGAAGAGTGTGGGCGGCGGTGATCATTTAACACCAGGTGACCCGTACGCTCGTTTGTCCTCCTATTCCATAAAAATAAAAAATTACTCATTTGTGCCAGTGTTTGTCAGTGTTTAATATAAATGTTGTTTGTCAGTGTATAGTGTAAATGTTGTTATTTATTAAAGTTAGGCTAAGACACAGTCTTCAATAAAAATATTAGTAGGAGACTCATTCCAATTTTCCAAGCGTGGAATAGAGAAAAACATCTGTAACGGAGAACAGAAAGATAAGAAAAGGAAAGCGAATCAATTGTTACTGTAACCGATTTTCATTGAAAAGTCGTAAACAGTCAGCCACGTCTTTAATAAGCTCCTTAGTATTTAGAATATTACCTAGCTAACGCACATATTGACAAATCAAAATAGGTCTCACATTATCAGGCTGTCCGGTCGTCTATACTCCACTTATTTATTCTAACGGCCGTTCCCAATGTTCAGTCTATCTCTTACTTGAGATAAAAATCGTAACTGTCAGTGACTTTTCCGTCCCAATAAACTTATCGATGGTAACTCACCTTATCCGTACACGCTGTCTGTCAATGGGACGAGGTATAAGCTTACCAGCGATAGAAGTTGGTATGGAAATGACAACTAACGCGTCCCAATATAAGGCGATAAGGATGACTTATCGGGTATATTGGGACAGCTTCTGATTAACAGCTAATTACTGACAGTAGAAGGTAGTAATTTATATCTATCTGTAGATAGTATATTGGGAACGGCCGTAAGTGTATGGTATAAATATCCGTTTTGTATTGTAATGGTATTGTAGCAAGGAGAGTTTTTCGCATATAAGATCTCATTGCTACACTATTGGCCGCAGAGATGGAAAATAAATTAATTTAAAAACTTACATGACGTGAAAATAAGACAACTGAAGAGACAGATCGTGAGATTGAGTGAGTACGGTCGACCTTCACCTTAATATTGAAAATAATACAAAATAATAAAGAATACTATCTCACCCGACCGACTTTGTTCCGTACATAATAATAAAAATACTGTTTTTAGTGAATTTATCAATAATATTTCATACAATCAAGAATTATTTCGTAAAATATGCTCCCTGTTGTTATAATGAAATTGTTTCACAGCACAACTGTCAAACTGTGCGTCAGTAAATCACTTATAGAAAATATGTCGCTACAAAACAAATATTGGAAATAAATATTATGCTTGAAATAAAAACTATCCTATCTCTGAAGTTGGACTAAAATGCACTCCATGAAGTATTCCCTATTAAAAATCCGTTCATTAGTATAGAGGACTTCACTGTAAACAAACATCAGGACACTGGATTTATATATATTACTAGCTGACCCGGCAAACGTTGTTTTGCCATATAAATTATTTTTGGAGTTAGACAGTTCCTTGGACATTGCAACATTACTTTATCTATCTAAAATAAAAGATTAATTAGCCTAAGCTACTCCTTATTACATCAGCTACCTGCCAATAAAATTGTAAGAAATGTTATTGTGGTGTATGTACCGTATATATATTTATATAAATGTAGTAAAAAACGGTTACTTCAATATTACAAACAGACCCTCCAATTTTATTTATATGTTTAAATAATACGTAAGTGATATGTGACACCAACTAAATATAATAGAGGAAACAATATTTATATTTTATTATTCAACGGCCCCAAGTGTTATAGAAGGGTTCACAGAATTTTCCCACGTCACATTGTTTGCATGTGTGTATGAATCCAATAAGCACGCCACTCTTTTTGTCTATGTTTGAAGCTTTGAACTCTGACTTACAACATCGATTATCTTTTTTTGCTCGGCGGTTTAAGGAGTCTTTTGTTGTAATGTCTGACTGTTCCATCTCAAAGATGGCTACAGAAATCCATACAAGATCAACTTGAGCCTGTGTGAAGTCTTCCTGGTGTAACCTTGGAAATTATATTCAGCTTTTTGGTGGCATTTTGCATACTTGTTGTTAAGTTCCTTACTTTCATAGCATAGTGTACTTACGCTTAGTAAATATATTATAAATATATATTGACTGTTTTTAAATCTCGTTAGAAGAGAGACTTTATTTATCTTATATCCCCAAAATGATTTTCATTGGCTGATGGAGGTCTAGAGGCCGATGAAAGTAGTAGTATCTAGTATATTAGAAAGCGCGTACACCTTCCTTAAAGGCCGGCAACACTCTTGTGATTCCTCTGGTGTTGCAAGAGAATGTGGGCGGCGGTGATCACTTAACACCAGGTGATCCGTACGCTCGTTTGTCCTCCTATTCCATAAAAAAAAATTACATCAAAAATAATTCTAGTGGAATCCATTTTGAGAAAATAAATGCCTTTTATGCCATTTGAAAAGTAAGAGCGCTTTCACACTGCGTCCGATCCGAATCCGATCCGTATCCGTATAAACACGATCCGAAGTAGACGAAGATTTTTTTCTATGGTAGTTTACGCACTAGATCCGGCGTTAGTCATGCTTCCATCATCCGATTTCTTTCCGTCTACCGTTAGAAATAGTATACAACTACACTGGACCGTATTTTCACGGGGTCGGATCGGATTCGGATCGGACGTAGTGCGAAAACGCACTAAGACAATGGTTGGAGCAAATGCTGAATTCCAACCCAAGTCAGCTTTCTTATCATAAAAAAATTATATAGTCGATATTAAGAAAACGTGTGGAATTTCAGCTCAATCAGTTGAGAATAAAAATATATTCAAAATTAATTTTAACTCAAACAAACATACAAACATTGTTAGTAAAATAAAGTACATAAAAATGTTTAAAACACCCACTTGTTGGAAGTTGGTTAAGAACTCTTCAGATTTACAAGGATTATTTGTAGGAACAAATCTGTTCTTCTATAACCATACACAACTGAACTTACTAACGACCTCGAACATCATTACGAAATTCATATCCGGGTAAATACGAAATCCTACAAAGTATGTTCGTTATAATATCGAGATATGTAACCTCATTAGTCCAGATTGCAAGCTGCAGTACACTTCAAGTTGTTATACTGCACTCTACTAATACGTTGGGACCGAATACTATATCTGTGGTAAAACTTTCCTATTCTATACAAAAAGGCATCTACTAATCAAGCTCGGTTATGGAACATTCTAGATTATTTTGGTGACGTATTTTATGTTTCGAAATTCAAAAGAATCGTTAACAAACATTTATGTGATAAAAGTTAAGTATTACTAAGTGGCTATGTCCAGATAGTAAGTCTTCTGTGGGGCGTTGTATATGCTTTTTCAACAAGATCTCAGATAATGTTCAGAACAAATATATTACGAAATTCGAAAAAATTGTTAAAAAACGTTTGTGTGGTAAAGGTTACTATAACATAAATGACTTCCTTAATGATACCACAGATTTGGAATAGAGCTACTGCGCAATTAATAATTGCGTATTTTTAAACAATCTTATTAATTAATCTCATTCTTATTACGATTATTGTTTTTTATTTGGTATCATCCACAATGGGACCACACGGGAAGCACCAGCTATCAAATAAAAAAAGAATTATCAAAATCGGTTCAGCCAGTCGAAAGTTTTGAGGTAACAAACTTAAAAAAAGAACATACCGACGAATTGAGAACCTCCTCCTTTTTTGAAGTCGGCTAAAAAGCTCAAAGCGTTAATAAAGAATTTACTTATTAGGTTTGAAGCATAAATTTTTTAATTGATATTATAGTTTTTGACGCATATTATTGATTTAAAAACCTACTTTGAATAAAAATATTTTTATTTTAATTTATCTGTAGGCAACTCCATAGAGTTAAAATTTGACGGTAGGACTATTCTACACAATTCCTGCATCATATATTTCTCCCCCATTTTATACTCCAAAAATTTTATTTACTGAATTTTGTTTTATTACTTTATATGGCAGGCACAACGTTTGCTGGGACAGCTAGTAACCTCTATTATTTACCTATTGGAAGAAAATCGCTTGGACTAAATTTGTACGATAATATTTCTTTTTCTGTCATCAACATAAAGCCGGTTCACCTACTTGTGACTTTATGGGAAGCGGTCATCAGGTGATCCGTTCGCTCATTTATCCTCCTTTCCCGTAAAAAACAAACGACTGTGGGGCCAAATTGATGTATGTTGATTTCCTCGCCGCAGCTTTTCCTTTATTTTCCTGTACTCGGAGGGACAAGCAAAAAACCGCCATACATTTCACGGTTCATACATCTGTGAGCGATGGTTTAATGCCCAAATGTTGTAACTTAACATTATTGTTGTACAAAATTTAATAGAAACAAAACGCAAACATTAATTCATTAGGTATTTATCATGTGTCACCTTTCCAAATCGAATGTAGAAAAAAAATAGGAAATAGAATAGAATAGAAAATAATTATCAAAAAGAAAAAATGCTTGCGGTGCATTTAAAAATACCCTTCATTTAAATGAATAAAACTTTCGTGAGACATTGTTAACATATTTATTAATAAATTATATATGTTGCGAATTATATATAGAGGCACACCCCGCGCCCCCCACCCTGTCCAGCCGCGCACTACGAGCACAAGTCCGCAGTGAGAGAGGGGACGTTATCGCGACCCCACTACACTCACCCTGATGAAGGACCTCTGAATGGTCCGAAACTAGTCGGTACTAACACCAATAAATTGTGAGTAAAGCCGTATTAATAAATAAGAATAATAAATACACTATATTTGCCAATAATTTATTGATTTTTAAGATAAGTAGATACAATGCATAAAATATTTATATAAACTAAAGTACGACGTCGGCACCTCTAAAATTATGGGTACAACGGCGCCTATTTCTGCCGTGAAGCAGTAATGTGTAAACATTACTGTGTTTCGGTCTGGGCGCCGTAGCTAGTGAAATTACTGGGCAAATGAGACTTAACACCATATGTCTTAAGGTGACGAACGCAATTGTAGTACCGCTCAGAATTTCTGGGTTTTTCAATAATCCTGAGTGGCACTGCATTGTAATGGATAGGGCGTATCAATTACCATGAGCTGAGCGTCCTACTCGTCTCGTACCTTATTTTGATTAAAAAATAATAATAATTAGCAAAACACCGTCCTAAAAGGGTGTCCTGGTGTTGCAGGTGAATGTGGGAGGCGGTGATCACTTAACGTTAGGTGACCCGTGTGTTGGTTTGTATAAGGAAGAGCACCTTTAAAATTGTTGTTTCCATAACACAAATAAAATCCTTAGTACCAGCTGTCTATGTGACGTGCTACAGCTCTATCAATGTGCTCATGAATGATCTATATTCCGGGCAGCCTACGCGTGGCCCAAATGTCATTGAGTGCATTCAAGAGGACATGATAAGAGCTGACAGTAATCACTCAAAGCTGATGGCTGGAGACCAGATCTATTTGGCCTCGCGCCAGGAATATTATTTACGCGCCCGGTGGACAAATCTATTTTATTTCAGTTTTACGACACAGCCGTGTAAATTTAGATTTGTGAACTAATTGTTGCTTTTGTCGGTATCTTCTATGCTCAAGCTCAAAGGATTTCGAAATCTTACAGGAAATATTATTCACTATCTTCAGTAGACTTTATTATCTTCAGTAGACACTAATTAAAAAATATCAGGTCTGATATTATCTGTGTTTTAGTTATTTTTAAATGTTGGATAATAATTTACTAGGTATAATTTAGAAAATAAGACAAAACATAAACCCATGATACTAAAAAAGTGTGTATGTACTTATATATGCACGCAAGAAGTAATACTTCTTTGGCGTAACAAAGCAAAAATCCTTAAAATTATTTATTCCTCCAGCTATTCCACTTTTGTAGAAAGAACACTATTGTAAAAATCTTGCAAAAATAGCTTTGGCATTATTAATTATTAAATAATGAATACGGCTGTATGGGCTTGAACCCTTTGCCTATCCTAATAATGAACGAAGAAACCAAAAAAACAAATGTCGCAAACGTCAGAAAATTTTAGGAACCAACTTCACCCTGTTACTTTTGTGATATAGTGATGCGTGCGCATCTTAAAATTTTACTCTCATCATTTTTTTATAACGTACCTAAAAAAGATATTATCTTATTTGCTTAGATAAAAATCTTTGTTAATTAATAAAAATGGGTTATTATACATACTGGCTGACCCGACTGACGTTGTTTGGCTTTCCATAAAATCCGAGCTTACCTTTCTTAGCTGACCTCTACTCAGCGAAAGGAATATTCCTACCAAATTTCAAGTCTCTAGGCCTTATGGTTCCAGAGATATCGTGATGAATCGTTACATAGGTAGAAATCTTCTATAAATTAAAAAGTGAATTCATAAATTTGACGTAATTCCAGAAAACGTTCCAAACCACAATCATGTCGAGATTGAGTTAAGAACACAAAACTGGTCAAGTGATTCATAATAACGGACTGACAAAAAATGACAGCCCTACCTTAGTCATATGTCATTTACAAACAAAGAGTGACACTCTTTAAATGACATGACTTACTGCCCAACCCACATGTATGTAACACACTAATATACATGTATTAAATTTTAAACACGAATTCCTTAAAATGTGATGTTTGTGGCTGGGAACGTTTTTCAGGAACTACGTCCGTTTATAAAAAAATTCACTTATGTTGCAAGAAAACATTTAAAATGTACTACTTCTAGAGAAATGCTTGGATTTTTTTTTAATTTAATTCTACGGATTCCTCAGATTTGTTTAGTCAATTTATAAACTCAATCTTTTCTGTAAGACCGGACTTTAGTTACATATCTGTATCAGCCGTAAATAATACTGAGCAGAGTCATCTGTTGTTATCAATTTAAAATCTTACAGAACGTAAAATATTTGCGTTTTAAATTGTTTAAAAGATAAAATAATTCAACGGCTATATAATGATGAGAGTGAAATTAAAGATGCGCGCGCATCACTGTATCACTAAAGTAACAGGTTGAAGTTATTTCCTAACATTTTCTGACGTTTTCGTTATTTTTTTTATTTCTTCGTCCATAACCTCTTTTGACATTGATAACTTTAATTTTAACAATTTAAAAGTAATATTGTTATATATAGAAATCTGTTATATCACACAGCCTCGGAAAAACTTAAAAATTTCAGGATATAATTTACACATGTTTTTCATATTTTTGACTATGTCAGTACTAAATTTCATCTAAAACACATGTGTAGTGTAATAGACAATCCCACATTCATACTTTTAGATATTACATAAGCAATACATATATTTATGTTTTGCTGGCCCTAGAGATTTGAAAATTTGCCAGCAGTCAGGAAAAAGTGTTTTCCTCCTTTTCGATTTATTTAGACATGAATAATAAATGTATAGTTTTCCCTTAGTATTCAATTGTTACTAAATTTGTTTACTTCTAGTGATATTGTGCCTTAATAGTTTTCATTGTTATAGAATAAAAATCATGTGTTTAAATTAAGAAGAAAAAAGGAAGTAAGTGTAAAAACACGGACTAGTAAAAAAATAAGGACTCCGTGTCACCTTACATAACAGTGTAGCACCAAAACAAGTCGATTAACGTGTAAATACATAGCCCCACCCACACACTTACACTACTACAGGTCGATAGGCGGCTATTATGAGAATTGTCATCGTCTGTGACAGATCAGTTTGCGTCTTAATAAAATATTTTAAAAATGCCGTCGTGCGTTGTGAAAAACTGTAAAAACGATACTTTATAAGTATTTGTGGCCATATATGATTATTTAAGGGAAAAAAATTGGGTAACTAGTAGCCCCGTAACCGCACACACACTAGCATAACGGGGCTTCACTTGCTAATGTCACGGCGCGGAGTCCTTCTTTTTTTAATGGTCCGTGGGTAAAAAGAAGGATGATAAAGTCTGACGCAGTTAATTTAGAAGGCTTACTGACGATTGCATTAATTCTAGCCTTAGCCTTCTTCGGATTTACGTTTTGAATGTAAACTGTGTACTAAATGAATAATCATATAAAAATTACAGATTCCAAATTCAAATGTAATATTTTGTTTATTTTTAAATGAAACAATTTTTTTTATGGAAAAGGAGGACAAACGAGCGTATGGGTCACCTGATGTTAAGTCATCACCGCCGCCCACATTCTACTTGCAACACCAGGAGCGTTGCCGGCCTTTAAGGAAAGTGTACGCGCTTTTTTTGAAGGTACCCATGTCGTACCGCCGCGGTAATAACAAGGAAGTTCATTCCACAGCTTTGTAGTACGTGGAAGAAAGCTCCTTGAACACCGCACTGTGGTGGATCGCCACAAATCCAGATGTAACAATATTTTGGCCAGACTAAGTATATGGTAAAACAACGTTTGTCGCGACAGTACTTGTGTGTAAATATGTCATGGGATGCTTCAGGAGAAAAACTGTACTATGGTTGTTTATATATTGTGTATAGACGTAGCATCAGGTGCCCGTTTATATGACCGTTTGTCCTCCTCTCCCAAAAAAA
>CATIXQ010000012.1:11616519-11717591 GCA_949711755.1 Leptidea juvernica | reverse complement strand
TATCGGATCGCTTTACTACAGCTGTATAACCACGTAACAAAACACACAATCATGGTAGAACAGCGACTTATTGTATGTAGTTTCATTTTTAACCGACTTCGAAAAGGAGGAGGTTCTTAATTCAATTCAAATCAAAATCAGTTTATTCACGTAGGTCACGGAAATGACACTTATGAATGTCAAAAAAATAATAATTTCTTATTGAATCTACCTCTTTGGTATTGGTATTTTTTTATGTATGTACACCGATTACGCTGAGATTTATGACCCGGATTCCGTGATTCTTTCTTTTCTTAAAACTTGACATAGTTTGGCCAAGTAGTTTTAATTTTTATGAATATTTTTGTTTACGTGGATGATGTTATTACAGGTTATGTATCTACTTTTTAGGAGTTTTCATTTAGTTTGATTATATATATATATTATTATTACTAACCCGTTTGCCGAAAATTTGTCTTACGATATGAAATAGGCCAACCAATACCTACTTAAAAAAACACTATTTAATATATGACACTAAAAAGCAACGACATCATATAGTGTACATGATTAATGACACTAAAAAAAATCGACTTCAAAAACTCAAGAGTATAAAATAACTTAATAGAGATTTAATTTAATACGCCTCTTATGCAAATCTTATACCTTTAATATTAATAACATACTATTATTTTTATGTGCTACCTATTGATAGGTTTGAAGTCGGTGCCAAGCCAAATGTAATAGCAGGTACCTACACTCGCCACGCGTGACTTTGAGCGGGATAGCTTCTTCTAGAACCAAACAACTCAAGCGGACAAGCACCGCCCTAAACCCTTTAGCAGTTTTAACTATTAATCCGAGAGAAGAGCTGAAAAAATGTAAGTGTATATCTAACCTCATATTTGCTAATACTGAATTTGGTTATGACTAGCTAAAACTTGAAGTAAAGTTGCTTTAATTCTAGCCTACTATAATGAAGACGGGGGCAATAGTAGCGTCCGATTAGTAATCTAAATAAATTGCCCTAGTATACACGGACAGTGAAAACCGCGCTTTATACACAAAACGAAAGTATTACATCCACATGACAACCTCTCATCCGGACTAATTGGTTGTACGGCTTATTCGAGTATTCAACGTTCCAATGTAATTAATGCTGTTCTCTTTGTATTTCGATTCTCAAGCCCTCAATCGCATTTTTCAATATATTGAGTACGAGTGTAGATTTCGTTTACATGACAATCCAATAGTTCAATTTGATTTTGTTGGGAACTTTATGGTTAACTTTTTGCATGGGACTTAACCAAAACTTTCGTTGAATTGACGAAAGAGTGTTTCTATTTCAATAAGCATATCAATGGGAGGCTTTTTTGCACAGGAAACCAACAGGTAGGTTGTAGTGTTCAAGTTTGAAGGTTTTAATGAAGAGTACTGAACACTGCACGGTAAGGACAGAATTTTCTAAGATTAAAGAAAAATTATTTTGTTCACTAAGGACAAAATGACTCTTATGAATGTCAGAGATTTTACTACCAAATTCAGTATCTGCTGTCCAATTTATCTTATAAATATGAAACGCGTTTATTTTCCATGTATTATAGTTTTTTTTTTAAATATAACAAATTGTTTAGATTTGCAAGAACAACATCTCAAGTCAATTTCCTAATATGCAAATATTGGGGTTAAACAGGTTATCAACTGTAAAGTAGATCCTGTAGATGAAGACACAATCTGAGAGTTGGACAAAATATACAAGATTTTATCAACGATACGTCACTCCAACGGTTGGCTCAATTGGAAAGAGCTCTGAGAACAGAACGCGAGAGGTCGCGGGTTCGAGTCCAGCATCGTTCATAAAATTTTGTTCTCAGTTTTATTTTTGTAATTAACCCCAGAAACGAGTGTTACCACTTTAAAAACATAACAAATTATCCATGTATTTATTTAAAATTTTCATTCATAAATTGTCGCAAGAAAATACAAAGATGAAATCACAGTGCGCAGTTTCTCGCAAAATGTATTTTCTCTAAGATAAAGTGAATTGCCACAAGCATGGCGGAGTTTGTCGTTACCGACTTGCTATTTTATAATACAGTATAAACATTGATTGTATTAGGAAATGTTTAGTATCCAAATAGGGATTTAAAAGACTATATATTATTACTATAACTATATTATTATATTTACCAGTGGGAGGCTCCTTTGCACAGGAAGCCGGCTAGATTATGGGTACCACAACGGCGCCTATTTCTGCCGTGAAGCAGTAATGTGTAAGCATTTACTATGTTTCGGTCTGAAGGGCGCCGTAGCCAGTGAAATTACTGGGCAAATGAGGCTTAACATCTTATGTCTCAAGGTGACGAGCGCAATTGTAGTGCCGCTCAGAATTTTTGGGTTTTTTGAGAATCCTGAGCGGCACTGCATTGTAATGGGCATGGCGTATCAATTACCATCAGCTGAACGTCCTGCTCGTCTCGTCCCTTATTATCATAAAAATGTTTATATATATATTACTATTTATTATAATCATTTTAGTTTTAACGCATATTTATAAATATCTGTCAAAGACAGTGATTTGTAAAATTTTTTGAAACAAAATTATTCTTATATAACTACTAGCTGCCCAGACAGACGTTGTTCTGTAGATAATAAAAAAAATACTGTTTCATAGGAATTTGTGGTAATATTTCAAAACATCAAGAATTATTTCGTAAAAAATGCTCACTGTTGTTATAATGAAATTGTTTCACAGCGGAACTGTCAAACCGTGCGTCACTAAATTCTCTAATAGAGAATATGGCCATACAAAACAAATATTGAAAATAAAAGTAATTATGTATCCTATCTCTCAAGTTGGACCAAACTACACTCCATGAAGTAATCCCCATTAAAATCCGTTCATTAGTTTAGGAGTCTTTTGCGGACAAACAACGTGTCACGTAATTTATATATATTAAGGTATATTATAATATTCAACATAATTTTATAAGTAACTCATTAAATTAGTCTCAATAATTGTTTTATTAAACTTTTACTATGAAAACGGCTTGATAATAAATTTAATTTATTTAAATATATAATAGGTAACTATTCCCGCCCTAGTCTGAACATACACTAGGATTAGTTCCAGTTTATTCATAAATTAACCAATCGCGATATATTAGAAACGGAAATAGGAAGGAACTAATTTGGGTCGGATTGCTTTCCTTTGCTCACTTATTTGTTGACTTGGCTTCTGTTTGCGGTTTATTTATTTTAAGAACTTTGAAGTAGTCTAGAACTTTAGAAAAAAAAAACAAGGATATCAAAAAAAAGGAAAATAGAGAGACACATATAAGGATAATATTTATATCTTTTTTATGATAATAAGGGACAAGACGAGCAGGACGTTCAGCTGATGGTAATTGATGCACCCTGCCCATTACAGTGCCGCTCAGAATTCTTGAACAACGAAAAAATTCTGAGCGACACTACAGCTGCGCTCGTCTCCTTGAGACATATGATGTTAGGTCTCATTTGCCCCGTAATTTCATTAGCTACGGCGCCCTTCAGTCCGAAACACAATAATGCTTACACATTACTGCTTTACGGCAGCAATAGGCGCTGAATAAAAAAAACATTGCGTGCGTACAAAGTACACATGTCAGAAGTGAAACCTACATGATGCATGAACCTCTAAACTGCATATGAATTCCTGGTACGTGTTGCTAGGATGACACATGATGTCAACCGCTATGAAAGACATTCCTACCACCACTAATATATATAATAATATGTTCTCCTGGTGTCTATGTAGTAATACGTCGTGCGCTTAGAGTCAGAATATATTAAGGTATACTCGCGCCATACTTAAGACAATCTCTTCTTTAACTATGATCGCCTGGTACCAAAACATTGTATTATGCTTCCTATCTCATTATCTCCCATGTTAAATATTATGAATTGATGTGACTGCTCTTTTTACTGTCGCTTTTTCGTTTCATCGACTTTCAAATCACAACGATGATAAAGAAGTTTTCACTTCAATAGTATGCATATTTCTGCCTCATTCTTTGCCGGCTTCATCCTACACATTTTTGTATTTGTGTCTCTTACCTGTCGTTTTTTCCGTTGCATCCGGTTTGAAATCACAACGATTCTAAAGAAGTTTCACTTCAAAAAATAATAATAATATATCTTAATTAAAAATTATTTTGTTTTAATCCTAGATTTTAAACAAACTAATTCTTGTTTTTTTAAACCATAGAGAAAATAATAGTCGTGAACGTTTGCATGGCAAAAATTGTCCCTAATGTTTCCTCCTTAGATGAAATTTCCTTGAAAGTGAAAGTCATAAGTACCGCTATCTTCGTGACCGTGAACGGGAAATGAAGAAACTGAAAATGGTAGGTAAATGGTAGGTAAGTAAGTATCCGCGAGTTATTTTTCGCAACTCGACGTTTTCTGTCCTATATTGCATGATAGCGCCAAAGAAAGTATTGATGAGCTGAGTGTGATTTGAACATTCTAGAAAAATAATTTGCTGTGTGCGGTCCATCGGACGAATATACTAGACTGTCGGCCAGCAGGGAATTGGCGAATGCTCGTAGGGCGAAGCACATCTGCCCCAAAAGATGTCACTTCGTGATGACCACGACCGCTCTGCTAAGAGTGTAACATAGAAGAAGAAGAAGAAAAATATAATATCACAAAGTATGAATAGACTCATACGTATAGTATAGTAATGCGATATAGTTGATATAGTCACCAAATTGAGAATACTCAAGAGAATATTAATATTTTAATCTTTTAATTACTTTTTATAAAGTACCTATTTTTTAAGTACCTTTTTTCTAAGTTTTTCTCTCACAAATATGTGTGTTGCAGCTCATGAAAATTCAAATATTATAGGTTAATACATGGCTATGATAGAAGGTTTTGTCAAGGAGTTCCGATGTCCATTTTAAGAGTTCGAGGCACCCTTAGATTATTAAAACGTCTGGATACTACTACGCTAACACAAAGTGTCGTTCAAATTGCGAGTGAAAGACGTAGTTTGTCACGCACACTAAACTAATATTCCTGGCCTGTTTTTATCGGTTGTCTAACAGCAAGAGACTCTATCTAGATGTATAAATTATCTAGGATTTGGGTATAAGATGAAATAATGTAAAAATAAGCGTGGTCGTGATACGAGTCATTGGATATTTTTAATAAGGGACGAGACGAGTAGGACGTTCAGCTGATGATAATTGATACGCCCTACGCATAAAAAGGCCTTTATTTTCTCAAAGTTGATTTCTTTTAGAATTAGTTTTGATTACAATGCAATGCCGCTCAGGATTCTTGGAAAAGCCAAAAATTCTGAGCGGCACTACAATTGCGCTCGTCACCTTGAGACATAAGATGTTAAGTCTCATTTGCCCAGTAATTTCACTAGCTACGGCGCCCTTCAGACCGAAACGTAGTAATGTTTTCAGATTACTGCTTCACGGCAGAAATAGTCACCCACTGGTTTATTACAAGGTTCGTTCCATTCTATCACATCAAGTGTACCTTTAAAAAACAAACAAATAAATATATAGAGTTGATATTCGAATCAACTTTCATCGAAGCCGAACTATAGTTTTCAATTTTATTGAAAAAGCTTTAACAGTAATCGGATTACATAACAAAGAACAGCGTTAATTACCAACGAACGTTGAACATAAGCCCGGCTCCCAATTATTAGTTCGGATGAGTGCTTGTCACTCGGATCAAACCATTCCGTTTTGTGTATTTATAACACAAATTTGTACAGTATTAAGTATCTGAAGTAGTAAAATTGTTAATATTTTTGAATATAAATAAATTATACTATAAGTATTTAAAATACAGGCCGGGCCTAATTGAATGTCACTATGACAATAATTGAATTTGATGCGATGGCGTTTTAAAACTACCCACTACTATTATAATTTTTATAAAATATTTGTATTAGAAATTAGAAATGTTTATAAGCTATACTTACCTAATTAGCCTATTTTAATTACTTTATATTTACTGTACGCTTTAAGATGCAATTTTGTAACCCAGTTTTTATAAAATAGTCTGTAAGTTCCATTTAAGTGGAAATTCCACTATGGAACAATAAATGTCTTAAACCACAATAATTTGAATAATATTATAAATTTGATTGATAAGAAACATAATAGCTTTAAGGGTAAATATATACACTTTTATAATAAAGTCCCAGACACTGTTCAGGCATTACTTATAAGTAAATTTAATTTTTTTAGTGAAAAATGACTCTGTCGTAAATCCTGACACTCCACAGCTGAATATCTAGTGATCCGACAGCCTGGGACTAGATTATGATTATTTTATAGCAATAGCAATGACAGTAGGTACAATATTTAGACAATTATAATTATTAGATAATTATATGAAATAACAGCTGTACTAAACCCAGTAATGAGTTAGTTAAATAAATGTAATTATTAATTCTATATCTTATGGGATATCTTATGGCAGTTCATGACGTTGGTAGCGCTTGTTAACACATCAAGCTGACATTTATATCATTACATCCACTTACCTATACTATAAACCACTGGACAGGTGGCTGTCAAAGTGCTTTTGTGCCTGTTTGATATTCGCCATTTTGGCGCTGATAGCCATGTAGCGAGAGTCTGCGGTACTAAAACTAGTGATGACAACCTTAGCAAACATCGATAGATGGTGAAAATTATTTACAAAATAAAATTGTGAACTTTATTAAGTTGATTGTAAAAGTATAAATAACACGAAAACGAACGAAATAAATTCAAAATGCAAAAATACTTCAGAGTATTATACGTTCCTTCGCAGCCATTTGTATTATATGTCAATATTAGTTCTCTGGACGCTCGCGAGTGGCGCTACAAATAGGCACAAAGAATTGCTGTCAAACATATGGAACAGTGCTGTTTAACTAAAGATTTCGATATAGATAGGGAACGAAGAGATATGGCGCTGTTGGCCATGAAGCGAGAGTCTGCGGTATTAAAACTAGTGATGACAACCTAGTGGACAAAATAGATGGTGTGAAACTATTTACAAAAAAATTTGTGCACTTTATTAAGTTGATTCTTCAAGTATAAATAACACGGAAAAAGAACAAAATTAAATCAAAATGTAAAAATACTTCAGAGTATTGTACGTTCCTTCGCAGCCATTTGTATTATATGTCAAATTTAGTTCTCTGGACGCTCGCGAGTGGCGCTTCAAATAGGCACAAAAAATTTGCTATCAAACATATGGAACGTATTATACGTAGGTGGTATTTATAAAGTTCAGTGATTACATCACATTTTTGCATTGGAGAATCTGAATTCAATAGAAAAACATAATATACTCACCTGACTCTAGCATAGATCTTAGCTCACATTAATATATCATTACTGGTATAAAATCACTGAAGCGGCTTTGCTTTAAGTGACGTATTTAACAATTCAAAGGCAATTATATCTAGCTATTTGCATAACTACTGAAACGGCATAAAGTGAAATGCGCGGTTAAACCTACATTATATATGCACATAGTATAAAAGTCTTACTCTATGATTACTATTGATGAGATTATTGAGCGAAGCGAAGCGAAGCTGAGCGGAGCTCCCACCGGGTGATTCCAGTTGATTTCTATGTTAAATTGTATGCTGTTAATAGAAAGCTTTCAAGATTTTCTAGGTTCAATAACCTATCTACAAAACCTACCTCGACAATTCGAGAGAGAATTTTGAATTTCGACTTGATTCAATTATTATAATTAAAAACAAACATGATTTACAAATTATTCTAAATTAGCACGCGCTATTTATATTTATTTTAAAATTGAGATTATTGATCAAATCACACACTGCTATCAATCGAGTGTGATTCGACTGCCAGGTTTATAGTTATTGAATTTGCAAATCATCACAAGTTTCTCATGTGACCAAATAATGCACTAATTCGTCATGTTTAAATATGGCGTCAAATTCAAAAAGATTATATTTATTGTTTTTGTTTGGATTAATTTTGTTTTATTTTTGTACACAGACTTAGTTTACCTTGCTTCGCTTCAAGTATACGCTGCAGCGAAGCGGTACAATAAGATTGCTACATCCTAGTTATCTTTTTAAAATTCATTTTTTCATTATATGTTTTGAAATTTTACTTGCGATGTTTTGATAACAATTTTATAGTGATTTCTTCCTAAAACTTATCATTTATATTTCTCGAAACAATATTTTTAAAGGTTAAATATTATGTATGGAGGGCATAAAAATTTTAGAAATGTGGTGTATGGCCTAAAAAAGGTTGGGAAACACTGAGTTAGATGCAAGATTAGAATACGAACAATATTGACATTTCATACGAATAAGCCAAATGCTTCTTTATTTCTATTTAGCTAGGACTTCTTTTAGTACACTAGAGTTGCCTGCACATAATTCATTATTTGTTAATAAATAGGTTCATTATAAACTGACACACAAATAAAATTAGAAAAACGAAATTTTATGAACGATGCGGGATTCGAACCAACGACCTCCGGCGTTCCGTGTTGGTGCTCTAACCAACTGAGCTAACCGTTCGAGTACCGCCTCGTTATAAAATTCTGTATGCTTTGTTCAACTCTCAGGTTGTGGCTTCATCTACAGGATCTCCTTTACAGTTGATAACCTGCTCAACCCCAATATTGCATAGGAAATTGATATGAGATGTCGCTCTTGTAAATCTAAACAATATGTTATGTTTTTAAAGTGATAACCCTCACTTCTAGGTTCATAAAGTTTTGTTTTTCAAATTTTATTTGTGTATTAATCCTAGAAGTGAGGGTACTCACCTTAAAAACATAACATATTGTATAAACTGACATAAAAATTAAATGGCGTTGTTTGAACGCGCATGAATAGCTGCCTAAAATAAAATAATGCTTAGGTTATCGAGACTGCAATAATTATATACTAGTCTGACAGATGAGTATGTAAATTATATGCATCTTATGAAGTGGCAATTTATTTAAGCAGTCTGAATGGTTTTTGGTATTATAATGGTTCTGCCTCCTTTTGTTGTTGACGTGTGATTAAAGGATTGACGCCGAGTATGTGATTTATTAAAGGTCCTAGATGGTTACTTTCTACGAATTTCCACAAGATTGCATTTCGGTACATACCTATAGTAATTATTATGGAATCTATGAATGGTACTTCTTTTGTGACTCCTAAATGAGTCATTGACTATAAGCACATTCGATGTTTGTACAGTTTGTCATTCTTCAGGGAATTGGAAGTCAAATTCAAATTCAAATAGTTTATTTCTCAAAATAGGATAACCGCATCACTTTTTGAAGTCAAGAAAATATACAAATAATAGAATAATACAGTCCTACTGCTAAATTATTTACATTGCTTTAATCCCATGCACTTTTATCTGTTATATACTAGTCAAAACAAAATAAGGGCCACTTGATTTTTTTGGCCTCGCTAGCGATAATTTATTTTTTATGCATTCTCAAGTAGCTGATACTTTATTGTGGTGTTACCTTATTTGTTTACACACTTTTTTTGAGCATCCCACCCGCAAAATTGTTTAAAGTGAATAGTTTTAGATAATTTATTGTAACCACTTGATTCTACCAGATTTTAAGACGGATTTCAACTCAGTCAAATTGACGATTCTCTCAGGAACACTGTTAGTTTCGTTTGACTAGTGGCTGAATTAACATTTTAAAAAAGTTATGCCGAGAATTCGAAGTCATATGGACTTGCCAACCGTAACTAGGGCTGTAACATTGCTTCAAGAAGGCCATTCGCAGCGTTCTGTGACGTTGCAGCTGGGTTTTTCCCGGCGAGTGATCCAGAATGCTTGGAATTGTTTTTTGGCAGAGTTCGAGCAACTACAGCACAGGAGGACCGCTACGTGTGCTTGACTGCGCGTAGAGAACGCTGTATAACAGCCCGTTCGTTACAAAACCGTTTGCAGCAGGCGACCGGTACACGTGTTAGTGATCAAACTATTAGAAATCGTTTACACGAGGACCAGCAGTTCTCCAGGAGAGTGTGGTGCGGATACCATTAACAAGTGCTCATCGTGCAAATCGATTATCATTCGCAAGGCAGCATCTGGCGTGGGATATGAATGATTGGAGGACAGTATTGTTTACGGATGAGTGCAAAGTTAATTTTTTTAGTGATGACCGTCGCATTAGGGTGTGGAGGCGTGAAGGTGAGCGATTTTCGGATGCTTGCATCCATAAAAGTGACAGATTTGGGGGCCCCAATGTTATGGTATGGGGAGGAATCTCTATGTCAGGCAGAACCGATCTGGTAATTCTATACGAAGGCACAATAACAGCTCAACGTTACATCGAGGAGGTCATAAGACCCCATGTGGTCTCATATGTACAGAGAATCGGCGAAATCGCGCTCATACAGCTAGGGCCACCAGAGAAGCCCTAGAGGAGGCTGGTATACAGGTGTTTGCCTGGCCTACAAACAGTCCAGATCTAAATCCCATTGAACACATGTGGGATTTACTGAAACGCAGTGTTCGAAGCACAAACCAACCCGTGCACAATGAAAGACAGCTAATAAACGTTCTGAAATCAAGCTGGGAACAAATTCCTCAAGAAACAGTGGTACACCTGGTGGAGAGTGTACCTTCTAGGCTTCAAGAGTGCATTAGTAATCAAGGATGACATACTAGATATTGAGGAAAGTCATAAATCAAGAAACATTTTATGTTTTTTTTTTTTCAGAATTTTTTCCCCACTAATTATTTTTGCAAAAATGTTAATTTTTAGAAAAAGTGGAGAAAATTTTCTTTTTTTAAATGGAATGCATCATTATTTTATGCTGTCTACAATAAAAATCAATCAATTTATCCAATTGAATCATTAATCAACCTTTAAACCTCAAGAATTCATGAGAATACTGTAAAAACGTGGTGGCTTATATAATCTTTAATTGTATAATAAGCTTTTTTTAAAAGTTTCTGTTTAACAAATATTTTAAACTTTTTTAATTGTAGTTTGCAAATTTCTTCAGGGATTTTATTATAAAAACGGACATATTGTCCTCTGAATGATTTGTCTATTTTCGTTAGCCTTGTGTGAATCAGAGCAAGATTATGTTTATTTCTAGTGTTGCAGTTATGAATGTCACTGTTTTTTTTAAAACGATCTATATTTTTATGCACAAATATTAGGTTTTCAAATATGTATTGACATGGTACTGTTAATATGTTGATCTCCTTAAATTTATCTCTCAACGAATGTCTACTGGACAGATTGTAGATTGCTCGGACATCTCTTTTCTGCAGCACAAAAATCGTTTGAATATCACTAACGTGTCCCCACAGTAATATACCGTAAGACATAACAGTATTGAAATAACTAAAATATACGATACGTGCCGTGTGTGAGCTGGCGAATTTTCCTTACAGCAAATGCTGCAGAACTAAGTCTATTCGCCAAACCAGCTATATGTGGACGCCATTGGAGTTTTGCGTCTAAAGTAATACCCAAAAAAACTATGGTGTCTACAAGTTCCAAGTACTCCCCGTTCACAAGTACATTTGAATTCACCTGACTGACATTTGGGGTTATGAATTTAATACATTTAGTTTTCTTACTATTCAAAAGCAAATTATTAGCATTGAACCAATGAACAATTTTGGACAAAGCATTGTTTACATCATCCAAGACTGATTCACGTCTTTTAATCTTAAATAAAAGGGATGTGTCATCAGCGAATAGAACAATTTCATGATTATCCTTAACAACATATGCCAAATCATTTATATAGATCAAGAATGGAAATGGACCAAGAATTGAACCCTGTGGGACACCCATTTTTATGGTTGATCCAGGGGCGCGCTTTCCATTTATATCAACAGTCTGAATTCTATTTTCTAAATAAGAACTAATAAGTGTCAGCGCATTGTTCCTGATGCCATAGTGTTGTAATTTCCTGATAAGAGTCTCGTGTTGGACGCAATCGAATGCCTTAGATAGATCACAAAAAACACCAAGCGCATCCATTGAATCCTCCCAGGCATCATAGATATGATGAATAAGCTCAACACCCGCATCAGTTGTTGAGCGACCTTTCGTAAACCCAAACTGTTTACACGTCAGCAAAGTACTAAATTTGGTCTGCATTTGATTTAAAATAAGTTTTTCAAAGATTTTACTGAAAACAAGCAATACAGATATAGGTCTAAAATTTGAGAGATCACATGTATTACCTGATTTAAAAACAGGTATTGTCTTACTGTATTTCATCAGATCAGGAAAGGTACCACAGTCAATACATTTATTAAATATTATTGCTAATTGTGGAGCTATGACAGAGATTATAGTTTTAATTAAACTGACAGAATGACCCCAGAGGTCAGTTGTATTTTTTAATTTTAAAGAGTTAAATACTTTAACGACCTCAGTATATATATATATGTGCACATATTGAAATTTAAAATATTTAGAACATTCTTCGACATTTTCTTTCAACATAGTTTCAGCTAGTAGAGGTGAAGAATTTAGGGACTCAGTTGTTGAGATTGGGATATTCAAAATGAAATTGTCAAATAATGAAGTTATTTCAGTTTCTGATTTAACCCTTTTCCCGTTATATTGTAGGCAATAATCAGTCTTATGTGATTTAGACTTTCCTGTCTCAGCATTAATAATGCTCCATGTGGTTTTTATTTTATCATTGCTATTCTTAATCTTTTCACTTAAAAACGAGATTTAGCTGTTCTACATACTATTTTAAATATTTTGGAATATTTTTTAACATAACTAATGAATTTAACACTTGTGTTAAATTTTTTCTCATTATATAATTCAAACAGTCGTTTTCTACTTTTATGGATGCCTACAGTAGCCCAGTCACTAAAGCATGGCCTTTTATTTATAAAAATAGTCTTGGGTGTAAATACTGAGTTATATTCCTCACTAACAATTTTAAAAAATGTATTATAATGTGTATTAGGGTTTTCACATACTTTAAGTGATGGTAGTTTTATCATCAAGTTATGTTTAAACATTTCAAAGTGTTTTGTGGTTTTTGTTATTACAGTACATTCTTCTTTAGATTTATTTGTAATACTAGGCCATTTAAATTGTACTTGCTGACCACAGTGGTCAGAAGTTAGCTTACTTATAATATACTTATTAGTTATTGTATTACAATCTGTAAAAATATTGTCTATGCATGTTGCTAAAAAAGATATAAGTCTAGTAGGTTCTAAAAATATATTTTTACAGTTAAATGATTGAAACAAACTTTTTAATTTGATGCACAAAGAGGAATTTTCCAATAATAAATCTACATTGAAGTCTCCACACATGAATTTTTTTTTTGTTTTTATTACAAATCATTGATAGAGCTTTCTCCATTACATTTTCAAAACTGTCATATGGTGCTGAGGGTGGTCTGTATATGCTCATAATAATTAATTGCTCCAATTCAACACAGGCTATTTCAATAATCCGTTCTATTGAGAGTCTGACAATGTCTTTCCGCTCCTTATATACCTACGTATATAATATGTCGGAGGGATATTGTCAAAGCCGTGACATTACAATTTCACTAGTGTTATTATTAGAATTAAACGGTAATTTGAACAAAAAAATTACAGATCAGAACGCTCAACGTCTCACACTGCTAACTTCATTCGTGATATACCAAGATTTTTTACAATATCTCTATAAATGTACCCGTCACATTAAATTTCTTAATTTTTTTTAAATGTCACTAAAGCCAGGCCGTGTAGTTGTTAAAAATGAAGTCGACTGACAATCTACCGTTTAATTATAAAATCACTAGTGAAACTAATATCACGGCTTTGACGATTTACCTACTATCTACCTAGTCTTGCCATAAATACTGACACAAGAATGAAAATAAATTATATTGCAATTAGGTAACATTTAATACTTTTACAGTGTGTTAGTTTAATACATAAATATGAAAATAATTTAAAATAAAAGAACTTATTCGAAGTGGTCTCCATTGCAATACAGTCCTTTAAAGTTTGAGGTCAGTTATAATTAGAAAAACGCACTCTTTCCATGGGAAAATTCTTCATTGCCACTCACACTTCAGTGCTTTAGGGACTCCAAATTATCTTGGCGTTTAGAGCAAGCCGTAGTCTCTAAAACTGACCATAAATCATAATCCAGCGGATTAAGATCAGGACTAGACGACAACGTCTTCAGCTCTGATGAAGTCCGAGACGTTCGTTTCCAACCAGAACTGCCAAATTTAATAACCCGGCGCCGAGTCGTACTGGAAGGACCATTCTTTTTTATTGAACATGGTGTTATTAAGGCGCTTCACTACCTTCTCAAGAATGGTATCTTGATACACTTGTGCCGATATTTTGATACCTTTTTGACAAAAGTATGGCTCAGTCACTCCTTCATACCTAATACCCCGACAAACCATCTCTGAAGTCGGAAGCGCCCACGTTGCACTCTGTCGACTAATTGGGAAGCTTCCTTAGAGCTTTGAGCATAAATACAGTCAATTTGTTTGTTGAAATGTTGCTCAGTTGTAAAAAAAAATATATATCCGTAAACAAAATTTTTCTGTGACCTCCCTTTGCGTACTGAAGCGTCAGTAGTTGCTTCAATTTCACCCTATTCTTTTTAAATTATTAGTTAAGAAATGGCCAGCACGTCTCTTATAGGCTGCAAGTCCTACGTCATTTTTTAAAATACCCTTACTGCTTTGACCACCTTTTTAGTACGAACACTACGTGGACGGCCAGGTGTTTTTCTATCACAAATAGAGGAGGTCTCATTGTACCTATTAATAGCCCGGTACATATTATACATTTTACTAATACCAAGCGTATAGAGAGTTTTAAAAATTGCATTGCTCCATACCTACTTTGTGTAATGCAATCACAGCGATTCAGTTCTCTTTATTACCCCACTCCATTTTAATGTATAATGTGTAGGCGCCAAAATGAGAAAACTCAATGAACAATCATATAAAAATTAATGAAAAATATGTTGTTTATTTTTAATTGTAACAGTACTTATGCCCACACTAAGTATATGATAAATAATAATAACAAAATTGATTGCATAAAAGTATTTACAGTTTAGTTAGTACCAATTCATGATTTCTTTGGTCCATTCCTCTTTACATCTTATTGTGTATCCCGTCTATCTCCATTTGGATCCATCGCTTACGTAGAAGCAACGTCGACTTAAAAAAAGAACCGCGGAAAGACCAGTTACTAAGGAAAATAGTGATAAATTGAATGCAATGGCAGAAGCCGATTTGTACCAAACTACCAAGGAATCAGCAGCATGTTAGATGTTTGGACACCCTACTAATGCATATACATTAAACCGACATAAATAACTTATGATTATGATACTCATAACAAGAGAAACCAAAGTTGTAATGATGCAAACCAATTCGTGTTACCAAAGAGTTCTAAAGAATGTTTTATTTTTGTGGAGAGCATTGGTACTATAATAGCACGCTCAATTTATCGTTAGCATGTCACAGAAATATTTTTGTATTAAACGATTTTAAACATTGAATGTGGAGAGATTATGCAAAATTTTCCGTTCATTTATCATTTCTCATCCTTTAAATCTTTCGTTTAGGCTCTTTAGTTCATACGCGAAATATAATCAACAATCAACACTATTATTTCCACTCCGCTGTTCGTCCATCTGTCCCTTTAATTTTAGTCAACGGGATGTTTTTTATGGAAAAGGAAGACAAGCGAGCGTACCTGGTGTTAAGTGATAACCGCCGCGCACATTCTCTTGCAACACGAAGGAATCACAGGCGCGTTGCCGGCCTTTATGGAAGGTAACCCATGTCGTATCGTCCCGGAAACACCGCACAAGCTCATTCCACAGCTTTGTAGCACGTGGAAGAGAGTTCCTTAAAAAACGCACTGTGGAGGACCGCCACACATCCAGATGGTGGGGATGATTTCCTAATTTGTGGCGTGTCGTGCGATGGTGGTATTCTATGTAATAATGATTGAACCAGGTTTCCACCAATATCTTTTCACATTAGTAGGTACACCAATGGAACAAGTTTTGAAACTAAGTTATCAACGGTTAAAATTGTATCAATTATTTGATTCAAATTGTAAACATTTAGGATTTTGTGTTATCTTAAGAGCCTCTTCACGTTCAGTACGAGGTTAATTTACTTAAACCCAACGCCCTATTCATAATAACGCCATTCGCTTAATAAACCTATTTTAGTCGTCGCGCTGTTTTATTCCTCTCTTTATTGAATTTCATTTTTAATTGACAGAATTAGGTAGAGTATTCTAAAGCTATAACAAGACTGTTAAGAAGAAAATAAGGTACATTTAAAAAAATCGAAATGATTTCAAAAACTGAAAAGTATCAAATAACTAAAAATTTAATTTAATACACCTTTACCTTTAATATTAATAAAATACTATTATTTATATGTGCTACCTATTGATAGGTTTTAAGTCGGTACCAAGCCCTAAAAAAATAAAACTTAATATTATAAACAGCTTACTTACTGTAATTATTAAGGTTGTCTGGCCACGCGTGTCTTGGGTTGTTATGTTCTAGACAAAGCTATCATATTATATTTGAATGCTAGGAGAGTTTCTTGCGCCTTCTTGTTTCTTCTTCTCTCTCAGAGCGCCATTTGTTTCCGAAGCGGTAGTAGTATCTAGTATATTAGAAATGACATCAAAAAGAATTCTAAAGGAATCAATTTTGAGAAAATAAATGCCTTTTATGCCTTTATCCCGCTCAAAGTCACGCGTGGCGAGTGTAGGTACCTACATACATTTGGCTTGGCACCGATTCAGAATCATAAATCGCAAAGTAAAAAAAAATACCGATCGAATTGAGAACCTCGTCCTTTTTAAAGTCGGTTAAAAAATTTTAAAGTAAAAAAAGTTTTTAAAAGTATCGTAAGAATTATGAAAGAGCTTTTTTAAACCTGTTATTAAGTGAAAATTACTACAGTTGAGAAATGGGATTCTTAAATCTTTTGTTTTCTTGTCTGTTACCTTAATAGGAAATTGTGGTGTGTTTTGGGGAAATATCTTGCGTAAAAGTGTCAAGGTATATTGCAAAGACATAGAGAATAGATAATAGGCACCAAGCCTTTTGCGTTGACATTGATGGATGTTGTGAGCAAGAATAACGTTTTGTTCCACAGATGAATTAAATTCTCAATTCTTTATGTTGGTCTCAGTGAGTCATACATCTTTGTGCCGTTTGGTGTCGAGACACTTGGCCCGTGGGGCCCAGAGGCGCGGAGAATGTTCAAAATACTATCTTCGCGCCTCAATAAGGCTACTGGAAACCCAAGCGCTGGCAGCTATTTCGGTCAACGGATCAGCCTTGCTATCCAACGCGGTAATGCTGCCAGTATTCTTGGTACGCTTCCACGTAATGATAGTTTTAATTTTATGTAGTCGTAGTATTGTAAATATAGTTATAAGATTTGTTTTGATGAAATAAGAATTGTTCAATTAAATTCTAGTGCGCAATATTTTATTTTTTGTTATCTACTGCCCGACACGTGATCTGCTTACGGCCGTTTTCAAAACGTCTCTATAGTTACGGATACATTGCTGTTACCGTTTAATGACAAGATCTTATCCATCCATTGTTATAGTCCAATGCTTTATCGGCCGTTGCCAATATTCAGTCAATCTCTTACTTGAGATAAAAATCGTTACTATCGTTGACTTTTCTGTCCCAATAAACTTATCACCGGTAACTCACCTTATCAGTGCACACTGTCATTCAATGGGACGACGTATAGCTTACCAGCGATAGAAGTTTGTATGGAAATTGCAATTCACGCGTCCCAATATAAGGCGATAAGAATGACTTATCGGATATATTGGGACAGCTTCAGATTATTGACAGCTAATTACTGACAGTAGAAGGTAATAATTTATCTCTATCTTTAGATAGTATATTGGGAACGGCCGTATGTCGATAGGTTATTGAAATGAAAGTAAGCGTAAAAGGATAGATTTGTCTTACCTCTTGTAAGTTAAACTAAGGATAGACAGGTTATTGAAAACGGCCGTTAGACGCTAAAAAGCAACAGTATACCTACATCAAGTGAAATAATAGATGGCCTACATGTTATTTCGACATCTTGTTAAATATTAATGCAAAATAAGGATTAAATCTATTCAGAAGTTTTTGTGTTTTGCCCGAATCTTAGCGAAATTTACACAAACAATTTAACAGTTAATAAAAATATTTTTCTCTTTACAATATTAGATTAGTCGCTTAGGCTTCCTGTTGGTTTTAAATTGTAAAGTTTTTAACCGGTACACAGGAACGTGAAAACTGTCAACGTTTTGTTTATGCGAGTATAAAGGCCCTGTCCGCTACATAAAACAGCAACTAAAGACGAAACACGAACTTCACTAGGAAGCTAACAAGCAACGATATTTTTAATATAACATTTAATATAGCTTTTGAAAATATACGTAGACATAATATAATTTATATCTATACGTATAATGAAAATAGTTTTTCTTTGAGGCTCAATCACACGGAAACCAATGATCGTATTGACATGAAACTACCACCATTCGATGCGAATTTTTTTTTTATTGTATTTGTGATAAGATGAATAAAATTTAATTTATTTCCTTTTATTATTCACCCAGCGATGCGCGCGGGAACGGCTAGTGAAAACATAAAATCACAGGAGCATTGCCAGTCTTTAAGAAACGTTTTTGAAGGTCCTGAAAACACCGCACAAGGGAGCATTACATACCTTCTTTGATCGTACTTGGAAGAAAGTTCCTCGGAAACCACACTGAAGAGGAACACCAGATATCCAGATGATGAGAATGTTACCCATTACTGTATACTTATACCAGTAGGAGGCTCCTTTGCACAGGACGCCGGCTAGATTATGGGTACAACAACGGCGCCTATTTCTGCCGTGAAGCAGGAATGTTTAAACATTACTGTGTTTCAGTCTGAAGGGCGCCGTAGCTAGTGAAATTATAGGGCAAATGAGACTTAACGTATTATGTATCAAGGTGACGAGCGCAATTGTTGTGCCTCACAGAATATTTGGATTTTTCAGGAATTGTGAGCGGCACTGTATTGTAATGGGCATGGCGTATCAATAACCTTCAACTGAACGTCCTGCTCGGCCCGTTCCTTATTTTCAATTAAAAAAAATATTCGGTATTTGGCTTCGAATGTCTATATTTTAAGTTTCTTAAAGCTTATATATTAAACTACTGGTCCTATTTTCACAGCACTTGCATTGCCAGATAGCTCATATTTTTGTTTTAGTTTTCACACAACAAAATAGTTGAAATTATTTAACAAAATGCGATTCAAGTACAATATATTATATAAATTCAGTATCATTGTATATGACAGTTGAATCGCATTATATACTCAAACTATATTTGAAAACTAACCCTATTTATTAAGTTAATGTTAAAACTATTCACGGTAAATAGTTTATCTCTGTGTATTTCCTCGCCATTATCATAATACGGAGAAAGCAACGGAAAATGAAAGAATTTGAAAACCGAGAATTTTTTGCCAGCAAAATTTTACCTCGGTTCAGCAGAGCGTGTGCCGCAGTAAGACAGACAAAGGGATGAAACATATCGTAAACTCATTGAAACGAAATATATTTTGTGCTACCAATTTGCTAAATTACTTTTAGTGTAATCGACTGGGATGGCAACACTGTAACCCTGTTCAATGAGCGTAAAATTATATTATGAAGTGTTTTGTTTGAGAGTTCAAATAAATATGTATGTATGCAGTTAAAACACTTTCCGTAGATAATTCGAATTCAAATATTTTTATTAAAAACAAATTATTAGAAAGTCAAAAACTACCACCCATTCCAAAAAATATGCCTCAGACCTGAGAAGAACGGGCGTAACAAACTCAGCGGGTTTTTTTTTCGTAAAAAAATATGGTTACGAAGTAATATCGTACAATTAAACTTATTATTTAATAGCCTGAGGGTGGTCGCTCCATTCCCAATCTATGGTATCATTAATAAAGTAATTTATGTTATGGTAACGTTTACCGCACAATCGTTTTTAACAATTCTTTTAAATATCACATTTCCTGGGATCTTGTTGTAAAAGCATGTACATCGCCCCAGAAAAGACTCTTTTTTCTTGACTTTTCAGGCTCTTTAATTATAAATGTTTATTGTACGATATCACATTGTAATCCATATTTTATATAAAAAAAAAAGCCCGCTGAGTTTCTTGCGCCCATTCTTCTCAGGTCTGAGGCAGTCTCTTTTGAATGGGTGGTAGTTTTGACGTTCAATATGTGATTTTAAATCCTATTTTGAATAAAAATATTTCAATTTGAATTTGAATATATATAGAATGTCATTGCTTATAACTGTAGCTCACAACATACCATTACTATCGTGGATATAGACAGTGCTTACTAAGGTTGTAAATCATTTCATGATATGATTTTAGTGGACTACTTACGCGAATAACATCTCATCAAGCAGCTCTGTAAACCTAACATCAAACAAGTAATTTAAAAGCTCTTATCGTATAGTAATGTTTACATCATATATCATATTTAAATTTGAAATCAATTTCTCGTTTAAGGCGTAGACGCTGCCAGTATCATGAATCTTTCAACAGCAGAACTTTGACGAGTCGACACGAGTTCCAACTTTAAAATTTACCACAACGCCTGTGCTGCTACGAATCTTGTTCCCCTTGGCCGTCAATCGCGAGTTGTTTGAACTAGTTCTTGTTTCAATTTTATATTTGGAAGACCAGGATATTATGAAATCTATATTATAAGTTTATATATAGATATATTTTACTTAATTAACAGGTCAATTTACCAGAGAGAGGCGCCTTTGCACAGGATGCCTTCTAGATTATGGGCCTATTTCCGCTGTGAAGCAGTAATGTTTAAACATTACTGTGTTTCGGTCTGAAGGGCGCCGCAGCTAGTGCAATTACTGGGCAAATGAGACTTAACATCTTATGTCTCAAGGTGACGAGCGCGCAATTATTGTGGTGCCGCTTAGAATTTTTGGGTTTTTCAAGCATCCTGAGCGGCATGCATTTAATGGGTAGGTCGTATCAATTACCATCAGCTGAACGTCCTGCTCGTCGCGTCCGTTATTTTCATGAAAAAAATCCTACCAAATTATTGATAAGGATGTGTGGCTTAGGTACTTTTGCCTTGTTTATTTTGAAATATTAAAAAAAATGTGACAAAATATTATCCATTGCTATAAGGTAAAGTATCCAACTATTGGCAATCTAAGTAAAAGGTTCTTGTCACTTAATATCCAAAATTATTCCATTATAGTTTGCTATTTTGTAGTACCTACTGGTGTTTAGTTTCTTTACGAGGCCTGGAGAAGGCTGAAAATGCTTATCCACTTATTGGAAGTTGCTAATTAAAACTAACTTATAGTAATTAGTAGTAGTAACTGTAGTTATTATTGGAGGTGAAGTTGAAGTTATTAGTCCTTCTTCTGTGTTTAATTTATACAAATCTTAAAAAATACAATATCAAAACTGGTACTCCTTTTAATTCCGATTGAGAACACTACTGCTAATGTCTGGTTTTAGTTTTTGAAACTTTTGAAGGTGAACTTCAGTATAAAAGGGCAAATATGTACCATCGTAATGGTTGAAAAATTTAAAATACCTTTGAAAATGAAAAAAAGTGAAAAAAAAATATATTAGGATGAAACCCATTGGAAAAGGAAGAGAATATAACAAAAATGAAAGGAAACATTAATAACGGACGACTTGAGGTCGGGAAGTGAAAAGGGTGGGTGTTTAAGGGTTAAGAACGGTTTAAATCGATTTGCGGCGAAACTATAAATCCTATGGAAAAAAGTTGAATAGCCATTTTGTAGGTAATAAAAAGATCTGTAATACAACTTTAGTTTTTGCACACCTCGCATGCATAATCGCTTGCATAACCTCGAAATTTATGTGAATTATTCAAATCACCAAGTATTTGGCTTTTTTTTTCATTTTACAACATAAAATACTTATATCCACGAAATTTGGCGAAAAGTTACCTTTTTATGTCCCAGATACACTGTAATTTTTGATTTGAAATGTTTATTTTTCACCTTAATCTGTAACTCAAATATCGAAATAGATCTCTAATTTTCAATCAAAAAAGCTGGTCGTTTGTTCGTTGAAATCTCAACTTATTGATGGTAAATGTTCGGAAAATTTAAGCCCATCAAAAGGTATTTCGTAGAGAATTCATACCTGTTATTTCGTAGCAGCAAAAATATGGATTACAATTGACGAAATCTATTTACGTATACTGTAGTTTTTTGTTATATTTTATAGTTCTATCCTACGATTATTTTCTTTTGGTTTTAAAAATTATCGACCCTGATCTAAAATGATGAGATGTGGATTCGGAAACTATCGTAATTTCCAAACAACTTGCTTTATTTAATTGAATTTAAAACTAATTTATTTCTAGATACAGAAACGTTATGCTCACAAAGTTACAAATGATTAGACTGACTTACGGCCGTTCCCAATATACTATCTACAGATAGAGATAAATTAGTACCTTCTACTGTCAGTAATTAGCTGTCAATAATCTGAAGCTGTCCCAATATACCCGATAAGTCATTCTTATTGCCTTATATTGGGTCGCGTGAATTGTAATTTCCATACGAACTTCTATCGCTGGTAACGTCGTCCAATTGACAGACAGCGTTTACGGATTAGGTGAGTTACCGTCGATAAGTTTATTGGGACAGAAAAGTCAACGATAGTTATGTTTTTTATCTCAAGTAAGATATAGAGACTGAATATTAGGAACGGCCGTTAGTAGTATTCTCAAAAGTCAATAATTCATTTATGAAATAATATAACTATTAACCAAATTGTAAATTTTAACTAATCTCTTAAAGGGAATAAACTATTATTAGCTAAATTTAACGACATATTATACAAACATATCAGTAACATTGCTTCTTGTAAGGGTAATAAGCGACCATTTTAATAAGTAATAATACATAATGAAATGGTCGCTTACCCTATTAACTCAATCCAATATCCAACGAAGAATGATGTCTAATTTTAAGCAGATCTTCATAATTATTCGAAAATACGGGAGATATTTTTAATACACAATTTGGTCACCTTAAATTCTCAATTTAGTGATGATTAATATTGACATTAGCAGTTATTAACATTAGCGTATACCTTCCCTTAAATGCTCCTATTGGATGCGCCGAATTTATTTATTCTCTTTTCTTGTAATTTTGTTAAGGCAAATTATAGTGCAGACGTTTCTTGTCAAAAAGAAAATAGAAATACCCAAAGACAACAGACGCATTGGTATCTGAGTGGCTAAGCAAAGGCCAAGACCAAAGGCTCTCGCCCCGTAACCAAAATTGTCACCGAGCAACACAGTTTAAACACAATACGCATAACTCAATATAAGCCTTTAATACGCATTATTTTAATACTTCATCAGTGGTCAACGACCTAATCGTAACGCATCAAGTTCTCTGAGTAACGCAACTCATAAATCTATACCATAAACGCCGAGAGGATAGTAACACGCACTTTAGCACCAGGAGTTCCTAGAGGATTAGCGGGGGCCCCCAGCTGCAGACCATTTCCCCTTGGAATTTCAGGTTTGTCGGCCTATTGATTAGCCATAATTAAGCTCTGTTCAAACTGAGGCGAATAACGCGAGGGACGCGGGACGCGTTTTAGAGCAATTCGCTCGCTCGCTTAGCCTCTCAAACTGACGCGAATTCCCGAGTGTTATTTTTGGTTCTACAGTGGACAAACATCATGCATTGTGAGATCAAACAATCCCGCCGGGCGTCCCGCTCTTGTTTCGCTTCAACTTGAGCGACTACTCGCGTCAATTTGAACACGTCTAAATAAGTTAGCTGACACAAACGGCGCGAGCGGCTTACGTCCCGCGTTCCGCGCGTTATTCGCCTCAGTTTGAACAGAGCTTTAATTTGCAGTTTTAATATCATATATTTCCTACGCACGCACTAATACCCCTATGATTCCTCTGAATGTGGGTCACTCGTATTTCTCGCTAGTCCTATTCTTACATCAAAACTTTGACAGTACAATATTGTATATTTTTATTAAAAAGCGCGCAAAAAAAGAATGCTGGGAGAGTTACGTGCGACCCTTCTTCTCTCTCAGAGCGCCATTTGTTTCCGAAGCGGTAGTGGTATCTGGTATATTAGAAATGACATCAAAAAGAATTCTAAAGGAATCAATTTTGAGAAAATAAATGACTTTTATTCCTCTTAAAAAGCAACGCAATGCAAATCAGCTAAATTCGTAGAAATAAAGCAAAATGTGTAACCACAAGACCATACAATCAGTCATACATCCTGTTTAATGTTGCGACAATTGCTAGAGCTTTCCAAAAGTTAGTTAGAGTCACCGAGGCGTGAAAGTAAGCTCATGAATACAGCGACAACCTCGCGCGAGTCAAACTACATCAATTACAATATGAAAACATATGCTGCATTTAAATAGGATTTAAATAAAGCAGGTACATCACGCGTTGTGATGGAATTTTCTAGATGTTACTCAGAAAATCTGACTGAAACTGTGTGATTGCGATAATATATTTATGTAACGGATCAGCCCAACTCTCCGGCGCTTCCAATGCTTCCAGTATTCTTGGTATTCTTCCACGTAGTGATTGTTTTTACTCCGTGTAGATATTGTGTTAGTAATTTCATAAGCAATTTTATGTTATAAATAAATACTATCTATAAATATAATACAGTACTTGTCATATGAATATATTAACAGCAATTTGAATATAATAAGAATGTCATAGTGAAAAATAACCACCATATTATATTAACAAAACAGCAGGATAGTTATAAAAGTCTTACGGATGAAATGTTATATTGTTATTGATTAATATCTAATCTATTCAAATAATATTTGACTGGTATACTTACTTACTAGATATAAGCCACCTGTGAGCGATAGCTATGTCACTCGATTGTATGAAACATGCAGTCATTGATAAATTGACAGACAGCTATAATCTTGTAAAAACGGAGATAGCCGAAATCCACTATGTTTTAAGAAACTGTTTCCTTTCAAACTTAGCCGGATTATATTTCGTCGCCATATTGTAGTTCCTATTTCAAACTTATGGCACGTTTCATACTAAACTAAATTAAAGTTTTTACTTAGGCAGTCCCACCTCTTATGACTTAGTATTTACACCCTCTTTGATAGCAACAAACTGTTATATTGTGAAAGTATCTTTTCTTACGCTTCTTGTAATATTTATTTTATTTACAATAATATATTTAGAGCATTGAGAACAAGAGCATCAGCTCAAACCAAAAAACCAATAAAAGAAGAATAAAGAAAGAAATAAGAAAAACCCCCGTTGGGTTTATGGACAAAAGATTTCATGCTGTTAGGCAACACATGACAAAAGGCCAGATTTAACACTTATGTGGACATGACAAGCTACGTGTTACACTTTATTTTGGTGTGCGTGAATAAATATATCTGTTCGCCGCTATTAATCAAGATCAAAAGCCTATTCAAATAAAAATAGTTTAAAAAACTAAAAAATAACGCTTAAGATAATGGTTGAAATTTAAAATAAACATCAAGTCCTGCCTTAACGACGATAAAAAAAATATATATAAGTTAACAAAAATCTTATTTTGCAAATTGAATAATGGAATAATTTTATCAATTTAATGTACTGTCATCGCTCCTCGATAAATCTACGAAGTTTGAACGAAATCTGGTCGTTTAAAGTGGGTCAAAATCACGCCCAAATGAGTCCGTTACAAAAAAAACTTTCATACAGGTGAAGCTAATAAAAATCGTATAAATATACATATATACAAGTACTAAAATATGTACTCGATCCGGTATGCTTTAATCGCACGGTTTATGTCGTCACTTTTTAAAAAGGAGATTGGAAAAATATATATAAAATATTACCTATACATAACTTTTGAAAAACAACATTTTATGAACGATGCGGGACCGAACCAATGACCTTCGGCGTTCCGTGCCGGTGCTCTAACCAACTGAGCCAACCGTTCGAGTACCGCCTCGTTATAGAATTCTGTTTGCTTTGTTCAACTCTCAGGTTGTGGCTTCATTCACGGAACGCCAGAGGTCGTGGGTTCGAGTCCCGCAACGTTCAAAAAATTTTGTTTTTCAAATTTTATTTGCGTATTAATCCTAGAAGTGAGGGTTATCACTTTAAAAACATAACATATTGTATACATAACTTTTTGAAAAATTTGCTTTAACTTTTTTTTTTTGGATGGCGATGATTTTTTTTCTAATTGGAACCATTTCTTATGCAAATTTTAAATTAATATTTGTTACTGTAACAAATATTTTATATAGTACACTTATCTTAGAGCGGCAGTTCGCCTACACCGTAACAGTCCCGCGGAGACCTATTTTCAGCGTTAAATTAAAATTGTAAATAATTGAGATACTGTTCCGAGAGCTAAAACTTTTTATTGAAAATTCCTCTTTTTGTCAAATATTCTTAAATACCAATAGTTTTTGAGTTATTAATACTTGAAAAAAAAAAAAAAAAAAACAAATTAATCTCTTTTCGTCCCAATTTGTTAATAACAACTATATTTCTTTATTTTATTTCTTTTTTATGAAAATACAGGACGAGACGAGCAGGACGTTCAGCTGATGGTAATCGGTACGCCCTGCCCATTACAATGCAGTGCCGCTCAGGATTCTTAAAAAGCCCAAAAGATCTGAACGGCACTACGACACCTTGAGACATAAGATGTTAAGTCTCATTTGCCCAGTAATTATACTAGCTACGGCTCCCTTCAGACCGAAACACAATAATGTTTACTCATTACTGCTGTATTGAAAATTCCTCTTATTGTCAAATATTATTAAATAAATACCAATAGTTTTTGAGTTATGAATTCCTAAAAAAAACAAATTAACATCTTTTTTCGTCTTTATTCGGTTAATAACAACTGTATTTTTTATGTGCTAAGTACATCCTCAACATCCATTATTCTAGACATAATAATAATAATAATAATAAATTCATTATTGCCATACAAATCATTACAAATATAAAATAAACAATTAGGATACGCGATGAAACAAAAGGCAAAAGGAAAAGGCTCAGCTTCACCTGACATGGAATCATGTACACATCGTTCGGAATCTTCGAATCTGTCATATTCGTGGAACTTTAATGAAGAATTAATACGTTTTTAAACATGTTGACTAGCCTAACAGGTGGAGACAATGAAAAGCAAAAGAAAAACCCGACGATTGCTAGCGTCAGTCAATTTATGTCGAATCGTTATCTCGAAGGGAAGGCGGCGACAGAACAAACACTCGTTAATTTCAAAAGAAAACCTATCAAAGAGATCAATGGAAGCTATAAATCAAGTTGACCCTTGTTCTTGATTTGCCAGAGACTGGGAGTTATTGAGTCAGTGTTCGGCAGCCGGAATGTCTGATTAGCAGCAAATCTAATAGTCATGACAATTTCAGATTAACTTACGATTCTTTTGGCATCGCCTAAGGTCGTGAGTAGATGTTTCTTTGAATATCATTCGATTTAATTTGTTTGTTATGTAACTCATATTAAAGTTATATTTTTTTATTTTAAATCATGACTTTTATTTGATTATCAATTATTGTAATGTTTGGCAAAATAAAGTTTGACAACCTGTATAGCCGAGTGGTTAGCGATCCTACCTACTAAGCTAGAGGTCCCGGATTCGAATCCCGGTAGGTGCAAGCATTTATATGATGAATATAGATGTTTGTTTCTGAGTCATGGATGTTTAAATGTATTTATGTATGTTTATATGAATATATGTATGTTTAAGTAAGTATATTGTATTAAATATATCATTGTCTTGTAACCCATAACACAGGCTATATATGCTTAACTTGGGGCAAGATAATTAGTGTAAAAAGTGTGTCAATATTAAAAAAAAAAAGGTAATTATTAAAGAATAACCGCGAGTATTACACATTAATAACTTAAATAAAACACTTTTAAAGTATTAAAACGCGTGTAATTGTAACTGTGTTTTTATATTAGATTTTTGAGTAAAAGTTACATTTTTATTATTATTTAAGTTAACCTGACGTTTCAAGACCTTTCCAGATCTCGTTTTCAGACTGCAGATGAAATGAGTCAAGATAGTATTTGTCATAGTAGTAATTACGAAGTTTAGCGCCATTTATTGCCTCAGAGGTGGAGGACACAGTTTTAATCCTTTAACAGTGTTTTATTTCAATACATCATGACTGTTGATACTAACAATAGTCGAGGACCTAATATTTGGCAATCATATTATATAAATTTGTTATGTAATTATCAAATGAAATAAAATTTCCGTTACTAGACAAACCACAACATCAGTAACGAATTTAAAAATTTATTTATCCAAAATTGATTCCAGTCGAATACTTTTTGATGACAATTAAAGCAATAGGAATGCTTCGGTAACAGTTATTGGCGTGCTGAGAGAGAAGAAACGGCCCAAGAATATGTCCGAGTAGTATTTTATGTGCCCTTTAAAAAAACTTACATAATATCTTCATACAAGTATCTAATACCGGCCAAATCAGTTGGATAAGGTATAGGCTAGGTTTAACTAGTTTCTCCTATATTATAAGGCCGATAGGAAAAACTAGTTTATATCGGTTTATCCTATCGCCTAAAGGATGAACTGATTTGGTCTATGAAAAATTAGTTTGTCCTAAAATCAGGTTCGGCCGGTAACATATAAACGGATGTAACAATAGGATTTTTTTTTTATATAATTGAAACATTATTTGCCGCTCTTAATATACCAGCTGTTTTAGAGCTAAATGGTATTATCCGCCGCGATGGCAAGCGTCCTGACGGAATGCCACTGGTGTCTTGGGAACGGGGATAGGCGCTGGTGTGGGATGCGACTTGCGTGGACACTCTGGCAAGCATCGCAAATATGTTTGTCTCAGTGAGTCATACATCTTTGGTGTCGAGACACTTGGCCCGTGGGGCCCAGAAGTGCGGAGAATGTTCAAAGTACTTACTTCGCGCCTCAATAAGGCTACTGGAAACCCAAGCGCTGGCAGCTAACTCGTTCAACGGATCAGCCTTGCTATCCAACGCGGAAATACTGCCAGTATTCTAAGTACGCTTCCACGTAATGATAGATTTAATTTTACATAGTATTGTAAATATAGTTATAAGATTGTTTTGTTTGACATATAAAAGTTAGAATTGAAACATTATATTGAAATGAAAATCCAAACATAAACAGGTGAACATAATATTATTAGTATGATCAGCATTATTTGAAATAAAACAAACTCGAGGAATTAGCCAGATTGTACAAAATTAGCAAAATTTAATAAGCAGAGACGTAAACGCAAAGTTAGAATCACAATCCTTAATAACGCGAATAACGTATTACGTAAGCAGTATTATATTTTAATGTAATATTGTTGCGAAATTTAATTAACTTTGGATTGAGCTTCGTGGATTTACTGTTTGAAACACACGCAAAGTCGTAAAATAGAGCTTCAAAATGTCCAAACAATAACAACAAGTCGAATATTATTAACCGACTTCAAAAATGGAGGAGGTTAATTCGCCGGTATTTTTTTTGTAACTACATACTACATAGAGTTATAGGTGAGATGTGCTTGTGTCGCACGCGTGACGTGAGGAGCGAGAGGTGAGAGCGGGGCTGCGGCAGGAGGACACCGATTAAAAAAATAACAGTTATTGGAACTACATTATATTGTATATTGGCGTAATAATTTCATTGACTTTTATGTAGTCTAATATTTACTATTACTTAGAAGAACTCTAAAAATAAGTTGATTATTGAGTAGTTGAAGAGAATGCGATTATTATTTTTACTTTGTCATTCATATTATATTGTTTTTCAATAGTTTTTTTGGAGTCAGTTGTTTTTTTTAGCAATTACGTACCAAATCTTATAATGACAAAAGATTAAGTATTTGTACGTTTGTTTGTGACATTGTTTACTTGAAGTCTACTTAGAATCTTTATTTTATCAAATCATCATTTTTTCAAAGAAAAGGGATGAAACGAGCATTATCTAGCCGGCATCCTGTGCAAAGGAGCCACTGGTGAAATGGAGCTAGTGACATAAATAACGATAATTCAGTAATGTTAATGGACCACATACACATAACAGTGACAGGGATATGATCTGAGTACCACCGAGCTAGCTCACTTCTTCACATCAATCAAAATTTATTTCTAAAAATAATAATAATACTTAAACTTTTGGCTCAGTAGACAGGGTCACTAGCCGCTGGGCTATAATATGGGTCGGCAAAAACAAAAATCATTAGTGCTTAAAAGTATAGATTTAAAAATATAAATTAGGGAATCCCCCTACTTTATCAACCAATATCCCGAGCTTCTAAAAATTAGTTCACAAATTCTTTTGCACTTTAACTGGTGAGTAGGTAGGGGAGCGGGGGGCACGTTGTTACAATTTTTAGATAGTTGTTAATATGACAAAAGCTATCAAATAAATTATTCATTTGATTACTTCTAATGTTAGTATGTCTATTTATCTATTAAATTATGACTTTAAAATTATTAAAATTTATGTAATTTTTTCACAATGGAGAATTTAACTAAAGAAGTAGATTGTAACATCTTACCCCGGAATTGGGGCTAGTTGTTACATAATCGGGGCACGATGTTACGGTAGATAAATAAACAAAATCATCAGTGATACATATTTTTTATTAGTATTTCAAAACGATATAAACAATAGAGATCACTATATACAGTCTTCTAACATTTATGAGTAATTATAATATCTATTATGGTAATTATTAAAGTTTTATTTACTAAAAATCACTTTGGCAGGAACATTTTTAAATCTTATATAAAAATTCTACTTCTGTCATCCACCCCGATGAATTGCCAATCCACTCCAATCACATCTACTGGTCCAGTACGAAGAAAAAGATCCGTGTATCTCATTCTGGGGAGCAAATTCCCAGCAGCATTTATGGCACATGCAAGAGTAATAAGTGTCCCTCTTTCGGCAGATATGATCGCACCGACCTGTTTTTGACCCCGGGCAGCAACAATTTTTTTAGGCTTCTGTACCGACGTGACACCTGTTTCGTTAACGTTCCATATTCTTGAAGCAGTGAATTCATATTTTTGGAACAAGCCTTGCAGTTTGTCAAAAAAACTTTTAATATTGGTTTTGTTGAACGATGTTGCTCCACTAAAAGATGTAGCTTCTGGTGTTCGTAGAGATAGTTGAGGATTTCTATCCATAAAACTTCTAAAGCAGTCCGTCCCAGCCGTATTATTTTTATGCCAGCTGGGGGGAATATTTTTTAAGTCGAGTTTTAGAGAACATTGATAATCTAGTTTGCGTACTTCTGTTGGTATTAAACCGAAATATATTTCTGAACTTTTGAGTAGATAAGAAGCTAATTTATGTTCTGTTTCTTCTGAGAATAACCAATATAGGTTTAACGTAACCTAATGAACAACTTTCGTTGTATTTGGTTTTTCTGACATACCTGGATAAGGACATCGGACACAAATTAAACATCTCGCTTGCTTTACGAATGCTCGTTTTATTCTGCAGTACTTCTGCTGCAGCAGATTCATAAACTTCTTTACTAGTTGTACCTCTTTCTGTTTTTCTTTTATAGTTTCTCATTCTGGAAAAAACAAAGAATATGTAGAATTTTTAAAATGAGAAAACGAATGGTACAATACCCAGATATGATAATATTTTTGTTACATGTAACAACTTACCCCAAACAATTGTAACTACTTGCCCCATGGCACGTTTTTTAATATAAATTGAAGTCATTATTAATGGATATCGATAGTAGAATAAAACAATGTACAATGTACAATAAAACAATGACACACAACGTAGCAGCTCAGCGCTTGGCGGGTCACTGATTGTTTTTATCTAATGCACGATGTTATAGGAAAACAAATGAGTCCAATTATGTCCATAAAAGAGTTTAAAGTCCCGGTAAAAAACGCGTGTAACTTCTTACCCCTGTAACAACGTGCCCCCCGCTGGCCTACTAAGTAAATATTATATTGGAGTTTAAGCATGAAATTGTCGATTTGCAATAAATAAAACTTCCATAGTGCGAGATTTTAGAGTTGAACATTTTTCACATGCAAGAACATAAGATATTTTTTACCAGGGAGGCTCCTTTGCACAGGATGCCGGCTAGATTATGGGTACCACAACGGCGCATATTTCTGCCGTGAAGCAGTAATGTGTAAACATTATTGAGTTTCGTTCTGAACGGCGTCGTAGCTAGTGAAATTACTGGGCAAATGAGACTCAACATCTTATGTCTCAAGGTGACGAGCGCAATTGTAGTTCTGTTCAGAGGTATTGGGTTTTTCAAGAATCCTGAACGGCACTGCATTTTAATGGCGTATCAATGACCATCAGCTGAACGTCCTACTCGTCTCGTCCATTAATGTGATAAAAAAATCTATCCATGCTTGTCTGGTGTTCCCGGAAAAGCAATAAATTACCCATAATTTACCTCACTCTTTATTGCGATGCTATGAAAATAACTTCAAAATAGTTGAGCGTACAAAAATGGCCGCTTATGAGCGCAAAACTTTCCCCATAAAACTGAGCGTTGAGTTGTTGAAGCAGTTTGTGAATCCTAGCAAACAGTATTGTTCAAACTGGCTCGAGGGATTATTTCAACTTGCTTCAAGTTGAGATCTTTTTTAATATAAAAGAACTTGAATTGAGGATTTCGTTCTGTGGGTTGAGATGACTCGAAGTGGTCAGCGTTTTGTAGTTTTAAAAGTATTCAAAAAAACTATTTTCGGGGGAAGTTTGCATGGCAATGTACATCATATAATATTTTTAGTTTTATCATTCTCTTATTTATTGTTAAGGAGGGGGGGAGGGCACACACATTTTACCACTTTGGAAGTGTCTCTCGCGCAACTAGAAACCTCAATGTAATAATTAACTACCTATCTATCCATATACACGAAAAGGTTTGATGAAAAAAAAATTTTTTTGATTTTCATTTCTAAGCATGGGGTATATAACTATAACCCCCAAAATCTATTGTTTTTTTTCTATATTTGCATGAAAATCTTAATCCGGTTACTTACCTATTAACTACTTACCAAGTTTCAATAGTACAGTTCTCATAGTTAGTTTCGGTAAAAAATGGCTGTGACGTACGGACGGACAGACAGACATACCGAATCTATAAGGGTTCCGTTTTTTGTCATTTGAATCTTTAAATTCTGATTTGCCTATGAAATACTTCGTCAGAAAAAGTATATGGAAATATTTTATTTTCATTTCAATGGAAACTGACACTTAACCCCTTATTCATAATAGTCTGCTAACTTATAGCATTGCTAATTCTCACTCTGTCTTCTTCTATTAACCTAAGCCAGAATGAGAAAAAACACTCCTAAGCGGCTGTTTAAAGTTAGCGGACCATTATGAATAACGGGGTTAATGTATACATTAACGCGAGAGCAAATCCGCGGCTAAAAGCTTGTTAAGTTGAAATAAAATGAGCGATACAGAAGTGTCTAATATCATTGTTTAATGAAATAGAGAAGTTTCTCTCACAGAAAACATATTTATAATTCATAATTGAGCGCTCAACTTTCAGTTTATTAATAATATTTACATGAATTTTCCATTTGTTTGTACAAAGCTTCGGTATTAAGTCATGTTTAATTAAGCATAATAAACTTTGTTTATCATAATATTGTTTTCTCACTGAGTATCACAACGGCGCCTTTTTCTGCCGTGAAGCAGTAATGTGTAAGCGTTACTGTGTTTCGGTCTGAAGGGCGCCGTAGCTAGCGAAATTACTGGGCAAATGAGACTTATCATCTTCTGTCTCAGGGTGACGAGCGCAGTTATAGTGCCATTCAGAATTTTTTGGGTTTTTTAAGAATCCTGAGCGGCACTGCATTGTAATGGGCAGGGCGTATCAATTAACATCAGCTGAACGTCCTGCTCGTCTTGTCCCTTATTTTCATTAAAAAAAAAAAAAATTGTGGAAATATCATTTGTGTTTTGAAGTAGTAGTGATATAACCTTACTTAGGATTGGTCTCCGCTGCGCTGCAACTAGATACCGTACAACCTAAGAACAATAGCTAATTTATTACGCCAACTTTATATTGTAGTGTGTATTGGATATTTTTACAGATGCTTGTGTGCGTGGCATCTTGACGCTCAATGGCATCTTTCAAGTTTTGTATCTTATACATGCTTTCTGTTATTTTACATTAAAATTAATAAAATACAAAATACTTACTGACTATACGTGATCCCAGTGTCTTTCGTATTTCTTGTAGTATTATTTTTACAAAGTTGTACCAAGTAAAAGGTTAGGCATAAAAATATAATATTAACTACTAGCTGACCCGACAGACGTTGTTCTGTAGATAATAAAAAAATAATGTTTATAGGAATTTACCAATAATATTTCAAAACATCAAGAATTATTTCGTGAAAAATGCTCCCTGTTATTATAATGAAATTGTTTCACAGCGGAACTGTCAAATCGTGCGTCACTAAATTCTTACGTTGAAAATATGTCCATACAAAACAAATTTTGAAAATAAAAATAATTATGGGTCACAAATCGTAATAAAAAGTTTTTTATCTCTCAAGTTGGACCAAACTACACTCCATGAAGTAATTCCCATTAAAATCCGTACATTTGTTTAGGAGTCCATCGCGGACAAACAACGTGTCACGTAATTTATATATTATACTAGCTGACCCGACAGACGTTGTTCTGTAGATAATAAAAAAATACTATTTTATATGAATTTGCCAATAATATTTAAAAAAATCAAGAATTATTTCGTAAAAAATGCTCTATGTTGTTTTAATGAAATTGTTCCGCAGCAGAACTGTCAAACCGTTCGTCAATATATCTCTCATAGAAAATTTGTCCATTCAAAACAAATATCGGAAATAAAAATTAATTATGGGTCCCAAATCGATATAAAAACTATCCTATCTCTCAAATTGGACTAAACTGCACTCGATGAAGTAATCCCCATTAAAATCCGTTCATTAGTTTAGGAGTCCATCGCGGACAAACAACGTGTCATGTAATTTATATATATTAAGATAAGATATTTCTTATAATTTTATCATGTATTTGCTCATTTTCGAAGACGTGGAATTTGAGTAACTATTTAGTAAGTAAATTATAGTAAGCCCCATGTAATACTATATATGTGTCTGTACAAACATATTAATGGAATTATAGATAGCCCCGATCTCTTATCTATAATAAATATTAATATTCCTAGGAAATTACAAAGATTAAAGGTATCTTTAACTTAATAAATAACTTGCTTTTCCTTTTATTAACTTTTTTTTTAGTTTGTTAAGTTAAGAATTTTGTTTTTCTTTTGTTTTTTTAATGTAAGTACTTAGATTATAATGAGGCTGACATGTACATACACGTATAAAAACCCCTAAATTAATATAAAAAAAATATTATATTATTACTATAAAATTAATAATTTAATTATGTTTTGTAATTTAATTTAATTGTGATTTTATTTTTAATTTATGACATAATCGTTATTAAATTTTTAAAACATAGAAATTTTTACTTTTTAATGTACTTTCTTTTTATATAATAATGCTATTTGCGCCTATAATTGAGGTAGCATTCAACTTGTATTTTAGTCTATATATTTTTTTTTTGCATGAATTAGTGTATACTTTGTTGGTGCAATAAATAAATAAATAAATATAGTTATCTGTTAGTTGGTTAGCTGTTTTAATATTTCTATTGATAAACTGTGGTTTGTAGTGGATTCAAACATATACTCGTATTAGTAGGGATTAGCGTATATTGCTGCCGATAATATAAACTATTACTTTGACTCGAATCTTATCTCCATTTGCTTTTTCATTAGTAAACTGCAGCTATTCGACCGGTTTTCAATTACGGAATAATTAGTATTCCAGCACAAAATTGTCTCCATTTATCTTCTGTCCCAGAGACAATTGATTACCGAATGGTATCGCCTAGGAACGTGGATGCTTGGACTTATTTACTCTTGGTGTATTCCTGTTATTGTAGATATTCGATTGGAGATTGAATAGGTGCAAACCTTGAAGTTTGTGTAAACTACATCAGAAAATTGTATTTGGTTTAAATTTAGGAATTGAAGACAATTTAATGAAAAAGAATTTATGAAACACTGGTAAAGGGAGAAGACTGAAGACCGTAGTATATATATACATACAGCTATACTTCTCTAACAGAAACATATTCGCAGTGAAAACGTCTTTGGACACTGAAAACTTTTAGTGTGAGGTAAATTTTACGTACTAGTGTTCGAGTGACGAAATGTACACAACACTTAAGTAATTTCTCTTAATATTTCTTTATCTGAATGTTTGTTTTCTTATAAGCTGGACCCAGAAGAGAAAGTCGTTCAGCTGATGGTAAGCGATACGCCCTGCTACAATTTTGAGCGTCACAGGTCACTACATTTGCGCACGTCATCTGGAGACAAAAGATGTTAAGTTTCATTTGCCCAGTAATTTTGCGGCGCCCTTCAGACCGACACACAATAATGCTTACACATTACAGCAGAAATAGTCGCCGTTGTGGTACTCATAATCTAGCCAGCTTCCTGTGCGGAGGAGCCTTCCACTGGTATAAGTTCTACCAATAGTAAAATTATGATAAGTGTTGGTAGAACTTTCAGACCATTTGGAGGTCTTTCATCAGTAACCATCTCGCACTAGGGATTTCCGCTTGTAAGGAGGGCGCGGGGTGATACGGAGGCAATGACGCGCACGGAAACTCTGAAACTTTAGTGTACTTATTGGTGCACAATATGTACTCTACCAATAGTTATAACAATTAAACATATAAAAAATAACAAAAGTATACAATACCAATTATGTATGTCCATATGTACGAGTAATTATAGGAATATAACTAGCCGTTCCTGCCCGCTTCGCTGGGCGAATTTAAAAAAGGAACTAAATTTTTTTTCCTCTTATTACAAAAATAATCTATACTAATATACTAATTATACTAATAATATTATAAAGCTGCAGTGTTTGTTTGTTTGTTTGAACGCGCTAATCTCTGGTACTACTGGTCCGATTTGAATGATTCTTTCAGTGTTGGGTAGTCCATTTATCGAGGAAGGCTATAGGCTATGTTTTTTTTTCAAAATTAGGGATCCGTAATAAAATTGCTATTTTGTAACACAAGGTGTAAAATCGAAAACCTATTTTTGCGTGCGCTGCAAAAACTATTGACAATAGATCAAAATGATGTACAGGCTATAATATAGGCAATATTTTATTACTTATAAAACTATCGCGTGAATTATACTTTATATGGCAAAACAACGTTTGCCGGGTCAGCTAGTAAAATCTAGGTGGTCATACACATAGATAAATTTCGCATCTAATGGTGGTAGTTTCATGTCGATACTCGAGCCTCAAACAAAGACCATTTTCATTGTATTATATATTATATAGAAATTTCCATCAGATGAACGTCCTGCTCCTCTCATCCCTTATTGTAAATAAATCAAAATTTCTTTATTTGTACACAGTCATTATTGTACAATCACAATCTGTGGAAGGAGAGAATCGCTCATTGCAAGTTATACTTAAACAAAATTAAAAACTAAAAATAATGAAGTTATTGTCTCTAGTGACTTGGATTATAAACATATAAATAAAAAGAGTATGGGCAACTTAAAATAACCCGGAATTTATTTTTCTCCAATTTGATAAAAATAGCACTGAAATATTTACAGTTTAATCGTTATATGAAAGAAAATAATAGAAGCCTATTATAATATGCCGAAAATACTCGCGTCATCGTCAACCAATTACCGAATAGTTTGGACTCGTTTCCCCACCCTCTATTGAACGCTTTAATTGTACAGAGTTCCGTGTATGAATAGATATTTGATACCTTTCTATTGTCGGAAAAATGTTTGCGCTTTTGTTGGTTATATTAAATGTTAATAAAGAAAAGCTTTACGTCATTCTTATTAATCAGAGAAAGAATCATGATAGTTTTTAGGGTTCCGTGTCATTTAAAGAGCCTATTTTACCAGTCTGTCTACAGATGTCTACCAGTCTGTATACCAGGGGAGGCTACTTTGCCCACTATGCCGGCTAGTTTATGAGTACCACAACGGTGCCTATTTCTGTCTTGAAGCAGTAAAGTGTGTGCATTCCTGAGTTTCGGTCTGATGAGCGCGGTAACTAGTGAAATTACTAGGCATATAAGAGTTAACATCTTATGTCTCAAGGAGACGAGCACAATTGTAGTACCGCTTAGAATTTTTAGGTTTTTCATGAACCTAAGCGACACTGCAATGTAATGTGCAGGGCATATCAATTACCATCAGCTGATCGTCCTGCTCGTCTCGTCCCTTATTATCATGAAAAGAGATTGGTGGTCTATGGACTACTGGAGTCTATCCCAGTACATCAATTCAATTCAAGGAATTTTATTAAGTAACTTATTATTCTATACCTATATAATATAATTACTTAATCGTGATATTTGCCGAGTACCAATATAATTTAAGCAATACGAATTGGTACATTTAGAACAGAAACTGATGATGAGAAAAGCTGAAAATTAATGAGAAGTAGTGGCAAGAAATTTCAATTTAAACTCATTCAGGCTGAAATCTATAGCGTATTTAGACTTTGCTCAGACTTTACTTACGTAAAACTTACCTGAGTGTACGCTTAGCATTATCTTTGATTTCGTTTTTACAGTAATGTGACAGCTGAAATTATACTGCACTTAAACAAAGTTACTTACTTAAGTTTCTTGCTACTTTTTCTCATTAACTAACTTTCCAGATGGTAAACAGTGGTTTTTATATCTTTTTTACTTATTTATTTAACCGTTTATTAAAATTAGATACAAAATGGTGAAAGTATAAATGAGACAAAAAAAAATAACAATCTGACGACATGGTTAACTTTGGTATATGTTCTTATGGAGACAATGTCGTTTAAATGCTTACTGATACTTGGTATGAAATGTATTTGGCTGATACCAATAAGGAAACTAGACTAATAACTTCTCCCCTCTCGGCGCGGTCATAAGTCAATATCCACAAAATCTGGTTTCTCAGAGAATCGATAACAAGATGACGCAATGTAAATATTCCGACGAAAAAAACACAGTACAAAAAGAAGGACTTAAAGAAAAATTTGAACCGAAAATAATCTTAATATATATAAATCTCGTGTCACAATGTTTGTCCTCAATGGACTCCTAAACTAATGAACGGATTTCAATGGGGATTACTTCATGGAGTGCAGTTTAGTCCAACTTAAGAGATAGGATAGTTTTTATTACGATTTTGGACCCATAACTATTTTTATTTTCTATTTTTTTTTTGTATGGACATATTTTCTATGAGAGAATTTAGTGACGCACGGTTTGACAGTTCCTCTGTGAAACAATTTCATTATAACAACAGGGAGTATATTTTACGAAATAATTCTTGATGTTTTGAAATATTATTTGCAAATTCCTACAAAACAGTATTTTTTGTTATTATCTACAGAACAACGTCTGTCGGGGCAGCAAGTATTTATATATAATTTGAAATATCCAATAAAAAATTTAGAAGTTGCTCCCCAAAAATAAACTTTGGAGTTAAAAATCTTTGAATTATCAGCGATAACAACATTCTTTTTTTAAAGAATTTAATAGAATTAGTTTTTTTCCAAAACTTAAACCGAATTATTCAATTTAATATGTTTGTTTTGAATAAACAAATGAAAACCAGTAAAATAAATGCCCATTTGTAGCTTAGTCACATGATCAACACATATATTGTACTGTTGGTTGTAGCGTTTACAATCCTAGTCAGTCCGCGCCTTAACGAGGTCCTTAACCTACGTATTCAATGTAAATTTTATAGAAATAAAAACATCAAACAAAAGAAGTTGTAGCTAGATATTTGAATTCATCATTATACATATTTGAAGCTCGCGAAATTGTAACATAAAAGAGGCATTATAAAAGTAGAACAAGCACTTGAGTTGAGTGACCGCCTCAGTGAAAGAGGGAGCCTCGCCACTCCAATGGTTCCCCTCTTTTGACATCCACGATAATGATGTTTGTAGATCCAGCTCATTTCTAACGCCAACCTTCTAAAGATTCTTATGTGATTCGATCAAATACATTTTACTAGATTTAATGTATCGTACATAAAATACCAAGAGGAATATGGCCACAAATAAACAGCACTATACAGAGTAACACTTTTAGAACCCCCAAAATGTCGTAGTTTCTTATTTTGGGTAAATATTAATTAGTTTTAGTACTTTATTGTAATTTTTTAATTTTTGTCGAGAATTTACCGTTTCTTATTTTTAATTATTCGTTATTATTTATTTATAAAAGCCAAGACATACAAGACAATATTAAAACTATTACTAATTGGAATCAGAATTAAATTATGATATTTTATATATCATCCCACTGCTAGGCTTGCCCCTTCTTCTTTCATTCGTCCTAATTGTTTGATGTGCGGGACCACAACACTCCTTCGAAATTTACTCTAAGGTCGCGAACTAAAATTATTCCTAGTTAAAAACATTTTGTCTTTATCCTACCTTTGTCACTATAGAATTACAAGATGGGGAGGGGGGGGGGGACCACTTCTGTGGGAGGCTCCTTAGCACAGGATGCCGGCTAATCTATGGGTTCCACGACGCGGACGGCGCCAATTTCTGCCGTGAAGTAGTAATCTGTAGACATTACTGTGCTTCGATCTGATGGGCGCCGTAGCTAGTGAAATTACTGGGCAAATGAGACATTAACATCTTATGTCTCAAGTTGACGAACGCTGTTGTAGTGCCGCTCAGAATTTTTGGGTTATTCAAGAATTCTGTGTGGCACTGCATTGTAATGGGTAGGGCGTATCAATTATCATTGGAGTGGCACTCCAATAATTGCGATCATCACCTTGAGACATAAGATGTGAAGTCTAGAAGTCTCATTTGCCCAGTAATTTCACTAGCTAAGGCGCCCTTCGGACCGATACACAATAATGCTTGCACATTACTGCTTCACAGCAGAAAAAAGCGCCGTTGTGGTACCCATAACCTAGCCGGCATCGTATGCAAAGGAGCCTCCCACTGTTTCAGTCTCATTTTTCCAGTAATATTACTACTACGGCGCCGTTTACGCCGAAACATAAAAATGTTTGCATATTATTTGTTTTACTTAGCCTTCCACTGCGAAACATCAAACATGGTACCATCTTGAGTTGGGACTTTAGCAACGGGTGCAGTATTATGTAAACGGGTTGAGTTGATTTTATTAGCACTCATATATCAGCAGATGAAATGGATTGGCCCGAGATGGGCTCTTATAGCTCGGTAGAAAAATTTTTCGTATAAGAAAACACATTGATTTTGTACATACGCTATCTGCATACAAATTGCAGCGATAAATGAATTCGAAAGCGACCATTTTGCTTCCTTGCCAGCGTAGCATCTGGTCACATAAAAATAAAGTGGCCATTGAATCGCTTCTCGCTAACTTACAGCATAAGTTAGACACACACACGGAACTTAAGTAACTTCTGTCGATTTTCTAAGACACGTACTTCAGTAACATGCAAATTGGGCACGCTTATCTTTGAGACTGATTTTCGATTGCATTGCGTGCATCCAAATTGGGGGGATACGAGATTGTTATATGAATACAATTCATCATTCATTTAAAAGTTCTTGTTTTAAGTAAAAAATATATAGAAAGTACATTACTTGGCACAGTCAAAGAAATATCAAACTTTTATACATTTCAACGGCGACATTGCCTTAGAGAAACGATATGGTCAATGAATCGTATGTTTTAACATCGGAGATTTATAAAACTTATAATAATAACAGATGGTTGATGATTTTAATGTGTACCTTTGGAGAGGTAGGTAACATTTGCTTACTAAAATATTCAAATTATTTAGCTTAGTGTTAAGCAATCATTAATTTATTACTGATGGCAAAGGCATTAATCCCAATAATTAATTTTGAAGCTGGCTTAAAAATAAAATACTTGCAACGATTTATTCAAAGCGGTAATTAGCTTTGTGCATATTTCACTGTCGTCATCAAACTGATTTAGTAAAATATAATACAATTATTCCTGGTGATATAATCAAATTCTTCGTGAATAAACTTCAAGCCAAAATAGATTAGTCGTTTACAATGTAAAAAGTGTAGTATTTTAAGTATTTCATGCACAATTTAGCTGCGTCATAAAGTAAACTAGTAAAAAAATTTAAAATTTATTGATGTCAAAACATCTGTGGGTACGCAGACTTTTATTGTGCGTTTTAGATGGGACTGAGCTGCCACTTAACATGGAAACAAAGAAAAAAATTGTGTTTTGTATTTTTTTTGCTATGGAAGAGGAGCACAAGCGAGCGTACGACACCTATTGTCAAGTGATCACCGCCGCTGACACTCTCTTGCAACACCAGAGGAATCTTAGAAGCGTTGCCAATCGTTAAACGGTGCAATCGTGTTCGTTAATCAAGCTTAGGAAGCCCGCGATACATGTTGATCTTAGTGCTATTGCTAAACTTTCTGTAATTTTTCTTTTTCTGATTAAAGTTTACCCGTATTTATTATGCTCCCATGTTATATTGTCCTGGAAGAACTGCGCAAAGAAGCCTATTCCATAAATTAGGTCATGGTGATAGAAAGTTCTTTAAAAACCGCATTGTAAAGGACAAAAAAGGACATCAAGATGCTGAAGCTGATAATTTTGTGGAGAATGCCAAAGTTTGAAAAAAAAATACAATAATTCTGCGCACTTCACTATCACGTCGGCAGCCGTTAAAGACTGAAGCCCCCACAGCCTTTTTCCGTTAACTTTTGCTTGCGAACATCCCATTGCCTTTGTTATAATTTGTACATAATCTCTTGTAACACCAGAGGAATCACTAGAGCGTTGCCATCCATATGTAGTTCAGTCATTTAAGCTTAAATTAGGTAAGTATCTCGGTATACGAGATTCTTATTCTCTTATCGATAGTTAATCAACTATATATGGTGCGTTTTCTACCGGAGGCACCGGTTGACCTGAAGTGATGCTGTGACCGCGCGCTCTCCGCCCTCTATCACGAAAACGGTTCACCGTATAAAACATGAGACGTTACGACATGGGTACCTTCAAAAAAAGCGCGTACACCTTCCTTAAAGGCCGGCAACGCTCTTGTGATTCCTCTGGTGTTGCAAGAGAATGTGGGCGGCGGTGATCACTTAACACCAGGTGACCCGTACGCTCGTTTGTCCTCCTATTCCATAAAAAAAAAATAAACAAAATTTGTAGAGAATTTTGTAATCTACAGTATTGATATTAAATACAAACAGCAAAAAACCCATAGGAAATTAGATATTTTCAAATAAAAGCGCAAAAAACCGATTTTTGTGAACTTTTACCTTGAAATTTGATAGTTGCGTACACCCTACCCTATGTAGGTTTTGAGACAACTTTTAGGGTGTCAATATACAAGTATTTACAGACTTACAACTGGGTATCTCTAATTCCGAGATGAACTTGCTATAATGACTGGACTAATGAGGCAACAAGCTTAACTGCTCTATGGGTCATTATGAAATTCTCACACGTTGTCAGGGATACAGGAATAGATATAGGTACATTTGATCCAGAAATTTGTGTAAGTTCTCAAGAGAGCCCGATATTAATGTAAAGTGGGCGAAGTGCCTCGACCTTGAATATTTTTTAATTACAAACCCACAACCACAAGCACAAAGATAAAACTTTCGCTTTTCATTCCTTCTTTCGCTTGATATATGAATATTGGAATATATACCAGTGGGAGGCTCCTTTGCACAGGATGCCGTCTAGATTATGGGTACCACAACGGCGCTTATTTCTGCCGTGAAGCAGTTATGTGTAAGCATTACTGTGTGTCGGTCTGAAGGGCGCCGTAGCTAGTGAAATTACTGGGCAAATGAGAATTAACATCTTATGTCTCAAGGTGACGAGCGCAATTGTAGTGACGCTCAGAATTTTTAGTTTTTCAATTCTTCTGAGCAGCACTGCATTATAATGGGAAGGGTGTATCAATTACCATCAGCTGCTCGTCTCGTCCCTTACTGTCATAAAAAAAAACTTATCACAAACTCACCTTATCATGTCATCAGTTCATCATTGCCACTCTGAGGGTATTTTATTACAAGTTACCTTATATTTTTACTGGCAACAAAAACTGACCGTAAAAAGGGATTTGTAAAGATAATTTATATTCTTTAATGCCTGTATTTAGTCATAAATTAATTAAAATGCACCCTCATAAATTCTATGGACATCATAAGGGTTAATTAGGCGTGCTAAAATTCCTTTTTATGATTTAAGTAGCGACTCGGCCCCGAAGCTGTAATTTAGAAAAAAAGAATATATATCTTTTTGTGTTTATTTATATTATTTTTTAATAGCTCTCTGTTTCTGTCGTGAATAATCCAGTCCTTTCTAGCAATTTTTTTTAATATAAGAGGGGGTAAACGGGCAAGAGTCTCACGGGATGGAGAGAGGTGAGACATTTCGCAACAACAGGTGTCAGATGTCAGAGATGAGTTGCCGCCCTTTAAGGTGGCTTTTCATGAAGGTCCTTAAGTTGTATCGGTTCGGGAAAACCGCAGTAGAAAATTGACTTCACAAAGTGGGTGTGCGAGGCAAGAACTTTCTTGCGTAAAGCGTGGTTGAATGCCTAACGTCAACGTGATGTCCGGTGGTAGAATTCGCCCGCTAGAATCAACCCAAACAGCTCCTCTGAGCACTCCCAGTGATAAATGCTGTAGAAGATGTAGAGAGAACCCACATCTCTACGCAACGCGAAAGAATCAAGCCGATTGGAGATGACTTTATCGTCGATGATTTGAGCCACTCTTCGTTGTATGCGGTCAAATGGAAGAAGCTGGTTCTAGGGAGCTCCCGCCCAGAGGTGAGAACAGTACTCCATGTGAAACCGAATTTGCGCCTTATATAGTTGCAGGCGGTGGCTTATAGTGAAGTACAGTCTCGCCATATTGAGTACACCAAGCTTTTTAGAGACCAGTTTGGCCTTCTCTTCCAAGTGACCACGGCACTGAACCTCGCTCGATATATCCGCCCAACGACTTTTTGGCCTTCCAACATTTTTTCTGCCAGTATATAACATAATATTATGGTAAGTTAGATTTGTAATTTCACTATCTACGGCGCCCTTCAGACCGAAACACAACAATGCTACACATTACACATTTCTGCTTCACGGCAGAAATAGCCGGCATCCTGTGCAAAGGAGCCTCCCACTGGACGAAGAAGATCGCTACTATCTTTAATAAAGACAATTTTTCATGGTACATATATGACCTGTTACAGTTTTGTGGTATGTATAGTATATATATATATATACAAAAAAAAACAACTATAATTAATTATTATATATAAAAAAATATATATTTTATTCTGAAATTGTTAGATATTTTAAAAAAACTGGTTTAAATCAGGAATAAGATTTGTATGTTAATTTCATATAATATGAATATTATATTTTAGAAGTCAAAAATTTAATAATTTGGTAGTTTAAAAACTTATTATCATTTTAACTATAAATCTAATTATAATAAGCAAAACACTATTTTACTTACTGATTCACGTAAAATAAGAATCCATAAATCACTTTTATGCCACAAGTTTTTACGTTCAATTACCACGAAATATATGAGAGCTTTCGCTGAAAGCTCGCGTCTGCCCCGACGTAGAGATGCGCGATAACTGAAGCTTCAGAGAAAATGATGGAAAACCTGCTGTATTTCAAACCAAAATAGCGTATGTGCGAACATAACCAAGCCAATTTAAGCCTTATAAACACATGGTTATGAATTATCATCGCATGATGCATGTTAAAAATTGTGATCTTGTAAGCGCCAAAATGTTAGTCCTACGTTTCGACAAATCCAAACTTACGTGCGAATAATTTATGGCTATTTTGATGAGCTATTTATGGGCGCAAAGAGAAAATTGAGTGACTTTGGCTTTTATTATTTAATTAATCGTAAAAAGGAAAAGTTATTGGACCCTAAGTTACTTAATTCGGCGAATGATATTAAATATTGTTTCGGTATATTAAATCAACGGCCTGTTCTTGTTGATACGTATAACGCGAACAAATAATTGAGTTAGACTCGTGATTCTATGAAAAAAATTGATAGTGGAACGTGTGAATGATGTTAAGTGGGAGGTGGTATACCAGAAGGAGACTCCTTTGCACAGGATGCCGGCTAGATTATGGATACCACAACGGCGCCTATTTCTGCCATTAAGCAGTGATGTGAAAGCATTATTGTATTTTGTTCTGAAGCGCGCCGTAGCTAGGGATATTACTGGGCAAATGAGACTAAACATCTAATGTCTCAAGATGACGAGCGCAAGAGTAGTGCTGCTCCCTCATTTTTATAAAAAAAAGTGGACTAATATCCACAAAACAGTGACAATATTATAGGTAACTAGCTGACCCCGCCAACGTTGTATTGCGATATAAATTAATAAAAACAATGCAAAAAAAAGCTTTTTGGGGTATAAAATATATATAACGACTGATTCTCAGACCGACCAAAAATACATATTATTATTAATTTCAAAAAAACGATCAAGCCATTTCGGAGGGGTATACTACTGACATTGTTAGTTGTCATACCCTTTTGTTAGATTACACGAGAATCTTATATATAAAATTCTCATGTTATGTTACAATGTTAGTTACCTTACTCCTCCGAAACAGCTTTACTGATTTATACCAAATTTTATATGCATATTCAGTAGGTCTGAGAATCGGCTACTATCTATTTTTCATACCCCTAAGTGATAAGGGTTGTTCACCCTTAACATTTCTCTTTAATTATTGGACAAACTTTTTTGTTTTTATTTTATTATGATTCAGCATTGAAAAATACATACAACTTCAAATTTTCGCCCTTCTACGATCGATAAATCGAATCGAAAATAGTTCTACTATTTTTGTATCGCTATTTTTACATTATTCTGTTCCATTCACAAAACCGCTATAGGGTTGCAAGGTAGCAATCGAATACAATAATTGTAGTACGATATATTTGGTACGTCTGAGAATCGGTTGCATCTATTTTTTATACCTCAAAAATTTTTGTTATTAAATTTTTTTAGATTGTCAATCGACTTCATTTCTTCCAATTTATATTGATATGATATTGTACGGCAATGAAATTTTGACAATTTTACTGGTCGTTAGTTATGAGGCTATCTCTGATTGGTCTGTTGTCTTGTATTTTATATATATAGATGTGATGTGCTAAAGGTTACTATGGCATTATAAAAACAGTTTGTTATTTATAATTGATATCTCTTACTTCTGGGATAAAGTAAAGTAACTATAACGAAGATCCTGTAGAGGCCACGATCCTAGAGTTAAATAAATCAAGATTTACGGAAAATGCGTCATGCGGATGGTTGGCAAACTTGGTCGAGCGCTGGGACGTAACACGAGAGACGCGGGTTTGAAACCAGCATCGTCCATTAAACGATACTACACCATGGGAGTCGGTTAAAAATGAGACTGATTGAGATATATTTACGAATGGGTGGCTGATTTTGACATTCAAAAACATCACATCCAATAAATTACCTGCAGGATTCTTTAGAAAAATAAAAAAACGTATGTTTTTGAACAAAATAAAAATAACATTATATAAAAATAACTATTTGATCTCTAAATCCAAAGAAAAGGATTTACATATTATTCAGAGTCACGAGATGAAATGAATACGTATATTGAAACGTTTTCACGAGGTGACGCAAGACTGTCATGGCGGCTGCGTGGGGAAGGGTTTTAAATTCTTTAAGATACTTTAACACAAAAAACGTGTTACAAAATACTCCGAAAAACAATTTACTTAATTATCAAAGCCAAAAATTTTGTCAACCCTAGTGTACGTGCCACATGTGGTGGGCATTCTGAGCTCCAGATAAATTCTAGACTCTTAATCGGGCGGGTATCGCGAGTTGAGGAAGTCCGTATTTTACACAATTACGAGTTGCGTCCTAATCGAGTATCGGCCGTTTCGTCAATCCCAACACAACCCTGAAATCAACCCTTCACTAAAGAAGAATGGAAGCACATACTTGGCGCCAACGTCAAATCTACGTTCCTTTCAACGTCGGCCGTAGGCCTCCACTAAGGCTAAGGGAATACTTCTAGGATTGTGAAAGTAAAACAAAACGACCGAAGCACCTAGTAAGCTGTCATATCAGGGAACGAGATTGTTAAACAGAAAGGCCTACATACCTATTTCACCTCGTAATTGTCTACTTTAATAGTTTTTCTATTTTTAATTCATAAATGTTTGCTACCTCAACACAAGGATATCATTATACTCGGTACTGGCTTATGTGAAGGACAGAGTGTATTTCTCCGATTGTCCAACGGTTGCCGAGATGGAACAGCGTGTTGAATAGGATTTCGCATCAATAACACCAACGATCCCGACAGGCGAGGTTGTGTATTGAGCAAGGCGGAGCACACTTTGAGCCCTTTCTGTAAATTTGACGTTTATTATGAAAAAGTAAGTGTTCGTTTAGGTTGTTTCATCAGGTTAAGTCTTTTAAAAATTTTGTCGTTCCGCGAATTAGGTAGAAATGTAGGTACATTCTGTGTAGTTTACTCTTTAATTTGGTATTTTAAGATTTTAATTAAAGTTGTAAATTGTTGTGTTTTTGTGTGAGTGTTTTTATTGCTAATAACGTGTTTCTATTTCTAAATTTACTGAAATAGGGTTTACACATTAGTGAAAATAATAGTATCTTTTTTTTTTCGGCTTAACAGGTAGTTTTATAACAACCTGTATAAGATATCACTACATATTATAAAACAAAGTCCTCTGCCACGTCTGTCTGTCTGTTCGCAATAAACTCATAAGCTACTGCACCGATTTTCATGCTATTTTCACCAATGGATAGTTTTGTTCTTGAGGAAGGTTTTAGTTTATTATAATTTGTCAAGTTTTTGTATTATATAGATATTGCTTTGATTACGAATTCCTGATTATGAGTTTGAAAGCCTTAAACATAAGGATGTAATAAAGAGCAGAGAGATTACAGGTTCTCTTAAGAAACACAATTTCGTCAGTATTTTCTCATTACTCTCAATATTAAAATATAATAATTAAAATATAAAATTGAAATATATTAATTTTATCATGAATCTCGAAGAATCAATTAGAATAAATACACTTCAAAATCTGTTACGAAATTGAAATAATATTGTTCCCCGTTTTGGTGTGGGATGTTTTATAATCTGTCCCAGAAGGAAAATAACTCAATATTATGTTAATGTGTACGGACTGAATTTGAAAATTAATATTTGAGCATAGAATTGGAATTATCAAACAGATTTTAAAATAAATTTTACTTTATTTCTATGGAACAAAATAAAGATATTATACAGCTGTACCACTATGAGATCAATTCAAATGATAAAATAAATTTAGATTTTGGATGTTTTTAAACTTGTTTGGTCAATAAAGATAATTATTCAATATAAGTACTTTAACTATTCTATCTCTTAACAAGTTTGAGTTGTTTTATCTAAATAAAATCAAAGTTATCCGATCACATTGTTTCAAAGTACTTAAAAATTTTATTTGAAACTAATCAGTGTTAATGCATTCAAATAAAAAAAAGGTTTTTATATTGTGGAATATTTTTTGGAAAACGCCAGTGACCACTTATATATATATATTATTAACCGACTTCAAAAAGGAGGAGGTTTTTTGTATATACACCGATTACGCTGAGAATAATGTTCCGGTTTACTTAATTCTTCTATAATTCGATGCGGAATAGATGCCATTTGGTTCCATAAAAGTTTAACATAGATTGGCCCAGTAGATTTTTTATGAACTTTTTTTTGAAAATTCATGTTTACGTGGATGAGTATTTGTTTCTTGTGTACGATTTTTTTTAGGAGTTTTCATTCAGGTTAATTATTTATAATTATTACTAACTAACACTAAAAAAATAAAAATAAAAACTTTTTAAAGTATGTATAAATTCTGCAGCTATTATTTATCAATTATTATGCTCTCATGCAAGTTGTTAGTTGTTTTTTTTTGTTGTTAGTTTTAAGTTCAAGTTCAAATATTTTTATTCAAAATAGGATGTAAAATCATTAATTATTGAACGTCAAAAACTACTATCCATTCAAAAAAGTATGCCTCAGACCCGAGAAGAACGGGCGTAAGAAAGCAGCGGGGTACACTGTCCGTCCGTCTGTCACCATGCTATATCTCCTGAACCGTGGTAGAAATACAGTTGAAATTTTCAAAGGTGATGTATTTCTGTTAACGCTTTAACAACAAATACTAATACATAATAAAATAAATATTTAAATGTTGTTACCATCTAATAGACACGATTTTTTGCCGGTTTTATGTATAAAAATTGGCAATAAAAATTTATAATCACATCCTAAACGAAATTAAAAATAAAGAGAAACCTTCTCTATATAAAAAATTTCTTAGTTTCAAAATGCTTCTACGATTTACCCGAATGCTTTAATTACACTAAGTGTGAGAATTAGTTATAATATAGAAATAAATAGTTATACTAATAATAAAAGTGGTATTGTCTGTATTTTTAATATCTGTCTTCTTATGTATAAAATGTAAAAGACTTATTTATTTTATATAAAACATTGCTGTACACGGCGTCACATATTGTCGACCCATTTAATGTACCACCCTATTGTAAAATGTGACTTGCAATAAAATATTTTGATTTGATTTGAACCCATCGTGCACATGTCCGACTCGCACTAGGCTGATTTTTTGTAAAATTTTGTCACAATATAATATCGTAAAACAATTTTTTTATTAAATAGTCTGAAGGCGGTCACTCCATCCTCAATCTATGGTATCATTGAGAAAGTAATTTATGTTGTTAATACCTGTTCTACATTTTCTGGGACTTTGTTGTCAAAGTATACACACCCCCCCCCATTCGACTTAACCGAGTTGTAGGCATAACAAGCTTTATGTTTGTTCGTAGTGGTATTATTATGGTGATCACAGTTCCTAGCAAATTAGTTAAGGTGCCTATGAACATATATATATTATATAATACTTTTTATAGGATTAAGCTGCAAACGTGTGTAATAACATATTTGATAAAAAAAAGTCTCTCTGGAATCATTTCAAAGGCAACGTTTCAAAAAAACAAACATCGGGTTAAATAAACAAAAAAAAGACGTGTGGCACTCGGAGACTGCCGCGGTAAAGCTGTTGCATCGCAATTTTTTTATGCAGTATTTTTTTTTGATAAAATTAATTTAAAATAAAGCAAACGGGAAGTTAGTAAAATTTAACTTGCAAGATTTGATTACAGACAGACAACGGGACAGGTGAAATTAAAAAAAAAGTTTGTCATAATAATAAAAATTAAAATATTTGTTAAAAAAAATAAAGAAATTAAAAAAAATCAAGACGTACCCCAGGCTTGAACCTGAGACCTTCTGCACAAAAAGACATAGAAATATCTATATAGATCTAGTAAGTAGGTGTTAGGTTATTTTCGTTACGGAATTTCTGGATTCGGTTTCCATGCTCAAGGCCCGCGATAGAAGCTATGCAATAACTTAAAAATGTTTTTACGAAACATTTGTTGAAGTGGAACAAATGAAAAAGAACGTAAATTGTGAAAGTTTATATTCATTCCTCTACTTTAGCATTTCCATATGTTATAATACTTAATCTACGATTAGAAATTTCCTTTCTAGTGGTAGTCTAAACTTAGTTTTTTACTACATATTATTTATGCAAAACTCACATTTTACGATCGACAATAAAATGCAGTACAATGAAAAGCGAAGCCCCGCAAACCTAATGCTACGTTTGCATACAAATTACTGACCAAGTAACTAAGTTTTGCTCAAGTTAAGTGTATTCTCTAGAGGCCATGTTATTCCCCACTTAATAACATAGGTCATAATTACTACTAAACTGGCTGGATATAGTTTTTATAACAAATTTTCATGTTCAAACTTACTTTTGCTTTGTATAAGTTCATTGCGGCTTCGGTTTTACTGCAATTTATTTTTATAAAGCCTTTAGCTTTTATCGAATACAAGTTTAATTGATTAGTGTGCGAATTGCAATTTGTTATGTATTTAAAGGGATAACCCTCACTTACGGGATTAATTACACAAATAAAACTGATACTGTAAAATTACACAACTGGAGGTGAGGTTTATCACTTTAAAAACATAACAAATTGTTTAGATTTGGAAGAGCGACATCTCAAGTCAATTTAATAATGTGCAAATATTGGGGTTGAGCAGGTATCTCAGCTGAACTAGGTATATCAGCTGAACGTCCCGTTCGTCTCATTACTTACTGTCTTGTCTAGCTTTCAGACTTACCAAATTTCATAGTTCTAGATAAATGCAAAATACCCTATCAATTTTCAATCCCTTGAGTGTCGAAATATAACGTATCATTTATTTTTTGCGGTAAAAACCCAAAAATTCTGAGCGGCAATACAATAGTGCTCGTCACCTTGAGACATAAGATGTTAAGTCTCATTTGCCCAGTAATTTCACTAGCTCCGGCACCCTTCAGACCGAAACACAATAATGCTTACACATTGCTGCTTCACGGCAGAAATAGGCGATGGGTACCACACCCATAATCTAGCTGGCATCCTGTGCAAAGGAGCCTCCCACTGGTTTTTTAGAACCGTTCTTACTATGCGATATACCAACGAATAATAAGTGATATTACATCCTAGTTTGAATAAAAATATTTGAATTTGAATGCGATATCTTCACTTAAATTGATACAGTGACAAGTTATTGAAAGCATATGAGTGCTACCGCGGAGCAGCGTCAAGTATTTGTTTTCTTCAAATAATTAATTGTAGACGATTTACATTTTTGGTATAAGAAAAACCAAAATCCCAATTTTACGCGCATTGCAATTGCAGTAAGTTTTTGTAAATACAAAAATTCTGAACCAATATTTTATGAAACTCGTATCAAGTTGTTTAGCGAATCATCAATTATTTATTGTGAAATACTGTGGCATTTGCTTTAAATTGAAGTTTCAAAAGGTCAAGAAAATGTCAGTCACTGATCGACAAGTTCGCCGAGAAAATATTTATAGAAGAAAGAAGTGTGTCAGAGTTAAAATAAGTCTAACTTTGAGTACTTTTAGAACCTGTGCTATTGTTATAATGCTGAAGAGTTTTTGCAGGATTTATTTTTTATGGAAAAAGGAGGAAAAAGGAGCATATGGCATTAAGTGATCACCGCCGCCCACATTCTCTTGCAACACTAGAAGAATCACAGGAGCGTTGCCGGCCTTTAAGGAAGGTGTACGCGCTTTTTTGCAGTCACCCACGTTGGTTCGTCCCGGAAACACCGCACAAGGAAGCTCATTTAACAACTTTGTAGTACGTGGAAGAAAGCTTCTTGAAAACCGCACTGTGGTGGACCGCCACACATCCAGATGGTGGGAATGATATCCTAATTTGTGACGTGTCGTGCGAAGGTGGAATCGAATCGGAATCGGTGGTACGAATCAGGTGAAACAGCTCTTAATAACATTCCCGTGATAAATGCGGCAGAAAACACACAGTGAAATGCATTTACGCAACGCCAAGTGATCCAGCTGTTCACAGAGCACTGGGTCCCCGACAATTAAAGCTGCTCTGCGATGTACATGGTCAAATAGATTGAGCTGATACTGGGGTGCACCAGACCAGAGATGACAGCAATACTCCATATGTGGCCGGACCTGTGCTTTGTACAGCGCTAGAATGTGGGCTGGCTTGAAGCATTGCCGTACTCTATTTATGACGCCCAACTTCTTTGAAGCCGATTTGGCTGTGCCCTCTAGGTGACCACGGAAATGGGTCAGGATCTGATAACCATGTATGAGATGATTCTATTTGCCTTATTTGGGACCAAATAAAACAAGTTATTGAGCTTAAATTTTACTACTCTTATCAAGTGTGAGCACATTCCGGTTCAATCCGCATCTCGAAGTTATCAGTCATGTCATCTTTATTCTATTACTAGCTGTGAATACCCGGTACGCTGGGTCAGTTTTGATTGCATAGTTATTTGTTAATGTTAATGATCTATCAAAACTTACTTTTACTTATTCTAAAATTTACTTAAACATTTTTATTTGATTAGAATAAAGACAAGCATTTGAAAACTTTCCAAATAAATCTAGAAAACACTGGATCATTCTAGAAGTTTCTTGAAAAATCCAAATAATTTTATATTAATGATAATCATACATTTTTAGAAGTCTCATTTTCAACCCCCGTTCTCTTCTACACCCTTATAGGTGCAACTTGCAACCACCATAGTGCACGATGGGAGCCTTGTACAGTCAGTGTCAAAAGAAAAGCGTCACCCATTGTATTCAAAAACATGGCAACACCCATCGTTACCATATACATCGATTCAACGAAAGTGACCAAATAGATAGCGTCATTCAACGCACCAAATATATCGTCAAAATATAGAACCACCCAAAGTGTTCAAAAGTATGGATACATTTGTAGAAAATGAACTTTCGGTATAAGGATATAGGCTTCAAATTAGGTTGTCAACGACTCATTTGACATATTAATATTATCAACCTGCCTCATGTCAGGTCATGCCTGGTCGTCTTGAATTTGAATATACCAGTTTGCACCTGAAGGTAGATCAACGGGAGCACAAATAATTACTAAAACTGCGTTGCTACGTGTAGTACCATATGCAACGGAGACCGAAAAAAAATTATAAATTTTAAGATGTTTTTTTTCTGTTGAAACAGCTAAGCCAATTTTAATTTGTATTTAATTTTCACTTACGTTGTGGCAAGCTCTCTGAAATATTAAGCGTTTGTTTATTTAAAATTGATTAAGAAAAATACGTTTCTCAATTGGAAAAATACCCCGAAAAAGGGTTTTTTTCATACTAAATAAATATCACTTTGTATCCGATTCAAATTAAATAACTTTCAGGACTCGAGCGGTTACTCACACATACAGCAAATATTTTCATATCGGTTTCACGGAGCCCCAAAACGAATATGAAAAGCAATAATATTTTCTTTAACGACAGCAACGTGCAATGTGCAAACATGTTTATATACCGCACACGGTTCTGGGAAAATAAAACTGCCTTCTATAGCCGTTCGCAGAGTTTATTCACAAAAACATTTGTTATTTTAAAGCGTTTATTTATTTTTTACTGTTTGCACCGGCGGGCGTTCATTTAAATTTGGTAATATTAGGTCAAACGAGGGGCCTTATAGTGTCTGTCATATTTTGGGGGTCTTTTTTGCCATAATCGCCAAGCTTGGCAAGTGGGTTGTCGATTGCAGTAAATGGTTTGCTCTTAACGAAAGATGCTGCTGCCCATCCTCCGTTGTTTATATCCCTTAGTCGCCTCTTACAACCCCCACGGGGGGCGATGGGGTGGTGCTACTCTGGTGCGACACTTCACATGAAGACGCAGTGTTGGTAGGCCTCACACAAGATGTACCGACGATCTGGTGAAGATCGCTGGAATACGTTGGATGAGGGCAGCGTAGGACCGATCGTTATGGAAATCTTTGGGGGAGGCCTTTGTTCCGCAGTGGAAGTCTTTCAGCTGATGATGAATGATTAATGGTCAAATGAATCACAGTAGGTATGCTGCGGAAATATCGCATTTTTGTGTAGGTGCCAATTTCGTATCAAATTCGATCTGTGTATTTTGCATTGGCGTTTGGTCGGTCCTTATTGGTTGAGTCACCGATTCGGCCTACAGACGTCCTTTTTGGATCTTCTGTTGACGATACATATCCAAAGACATCCAGTTCCGTGGTCACTTGGAGAAAGCCAAACTGGGCTCTAAAAAGTATGGTGTACAAGGCGGGACAGTAGTTCACTAAAAGCTACCTCCTGCAACTTTATTATGCGCAAATTCGGCCTCACATGGAGCACTGTTTTCACCTCTGGGCGGGTGCTCCCCAATTCCAGTTTCTTCCACTTGATCGCATACAACGAAGAGCGGCTCGAATCATCTCTGATCGGCTTGATTCCTTGGCATTGCGTAGAGATGTGGGTTCACTCTACATTTTCTACCGCATTATCACGGGGAGAGCTCAGAGGAGCTGTGCAGGTTGATTCCAGCAGCCAAATTCCACCACCGGACATCACGTTCACTTCAGGCATTCCACAACCGCGCGTTTTGCAAGAAATCTTCGAAGAATGCTTCGCACAGGCACTTTGTGAAATGAATCACCTTGAAGTCTGGCAACGCATTTCTAGACACCTGTTGTTGCGGATGTCCATGGGTGGTTGCCTCACCTCATCCCGTGAGCCTCTTATCCGTTTGCCCCTCCCGTTTAAACGCTCTAATATAAAAAAACACACTCACTAGGTCCCAATGCACCTCATGGGGCGTCTGGCCATTGTCTCTATCAAACGCAGAAAAACAGACCACCACGACATGGAGCATATGGCACTGCAAGTCAGCAATGAGGATAGAATGGTTTCCTATTTTGCATACTCACAGCAGGGTTTAGTTCCCTTCAGCTAATCCTAGTGTTTATGTCATTTCAGTTGCCAATGTTTTTTGTTTTTTGTACAAGACATGAATATTTTCATACAAAGCTCTGTAGTACAAATGGGTGGTAGGTGAAAGAGAGTGTGGGCGTCGAAATTATTTTTCCAATAAATATAGGTACCACAGACCAGTGGGAGGCTCCTTTGCACAGGATACCGGCTAGATTATGGGTACCACAACGGTGCTTATTTGGAGTAATGTGTAAATATTACTGTGTTTCGCTCTGAAGAGCGCCGTAGCTAGTGAAATTACTGGACAAATGAAACTTAACATCTTATATCTGAAATGAATCAATTGAAGTGCCACTCAGAATTTTGGGTTTTTCAAGATTCCTGCTCGGCACTGCATTGTCATTTGTTATCATCAGCTGAATGTCTTGACCGTCTCGTCCCTTATTTTCATAAAAAAAATACATTCAGTTTTTATCTTCATTTTTTATTCAAACTATGAAGCATATATATCATAAAAACTATAGTATCAAACGATAATGTTAACCAGATAATATTACTGAAGCTTTGTAGACGTCATTTTCACAGCACGAATGTTTCAAACGATAAGGGATCCTCTTACAAAGTCATATTTTATCTGCAAAGGCTATAAGGGTGAAGGATCATTGTATTTTATCACAAGTAGCGATTTCCCATAAATTTATGCAAAAATATAGAAAAGTGAAGAGAGGTGACAATTAACAAAAGAACGAATGAATGATCAGTAACAAAATACACCTTAAAATCTTAATGTTATATTTTATGTGATTTTATTTTAATTCTTCTAAACAACTTTATATATTAAGGAGGAGGTTAAAAATTATTTTGTGTATAAATTAACATTATGTATCGTATAAATCGCGTTGATAAAGAATATAACAGAACAGATAATGTAATTATATATATTACAGATGTTTGTTGCACCACTTTACATATTATATTATATTGTAATTGAAATGATTTGTAAAAGGATGAAAATGTAAATCATGATTTAAAAGAATGGCAATGAATTTCTTGCTACTTCTTGTCATTAGCTCAACCCTTTACGAAGTAGCAGTAGATTCAATAAGAAAAAAAAATTTTTTGACATTCATAAGTGTCACTTCCGTGACCTACATGAATAAAGTGATTTTGATTTGATTTGACAATAGAGGATCCGAATACGATGCGACCTACCGTCCTACCGTGTAAATATATGGAAAGTATATAGCTATTACCTCCCTGCTTTCTAAAATCATGGAGAGCATAGAGCAGCTCTTGGTATACCTAGAAGAACACCAGTTGATCAATGACCGACAGTACGGTTTTCGCCATAGTCGGTAGGCAGACGATCTTCTGGTATACCTAACACATAGATGAGCGGCGGCTGTAGAAAGCAAGGGAGAAGGCCTTTGATCGTGTGTGGTACAAGGCACTTCTCTTAAAACTTCCATCTTTTGGGCTTCCCGAGAGTTTATGCAAGTGGACCTCCAGCTTCCTCACTGGGCGCAGCATACAGGTCGTTACCGACGGTTATTGCTAGAATCTCAAGCCCGTGAACACTGGAAGGCCCCAAGACTGTGTACTATCTCCTACACTGTTTCTTCTGCAAATCAATTATATGTTGGACACCTCCACTAAAAATTGCTATGCAGACGACAGCACTGGTGTACCAATTCGGGTGTATTACGGGTTAAATTGAACCTTGTCCAATTTAACCCCCAGAAGACTCAAGTTTGCGCGTTTACCACTAAAAAAAACCATTAATCGTATCACCGCTTTTCGACAACACTTCCCTTAAATTATCGTCTTGTATCGGAATACTGGGTCTCGAAATCCCGAGCGATTGCCAATTCCGCAATCGTCTGTTAGCCAAATTAGCTTCTTCTAAGCTGGGCGTCATAAACAGAGCAAGGCAATACTTCAAGCCGGCCTACATTCTAGCGCTATACAAAGCGCAGGTCCGGCCACACATGGAGTATTGCTATCATCTCTGGTCTGGCACACCCCAGTATCTGCTCGATCCATTTGACCGTGCGAAACGCAGAGCTGCTCGAGTTGTCGAGGAATGCTTTGTGAACGGCTGGACGTACGTTGGCGTTGCGTAGAGACGTTGCTTTATTTATTATATGTCTTTTACCGCATTTATCACGGATAGTGTTCCGAAGAGCTGTTTCACCTGATTCCTGCCGTAGAATTCCACCTTTACGACACGCCACAAATTAGGATATCATCCCCACCATCTGGATGTGTGGTGGTTCTCCAAAACTACAAAACTGAGGAATGGGCTTCCTTGTGAGGTGTTTCCGCGACGATACGACATGGGTACCTTTTATTTGCAATTCAGTGTCGAAAACACATTTGAATATTTCTGTTTGCCCAAAACTTCTTCCAAGCTACATTTACCTTAAATCGTTTCTTATGTTTATAGACTAATATTATAGTACAACCAATATGACATTTACCATTGAATGTCACTTAATTCAATTATATAGTTTTCATCCACTTAGTAATAAGAGCCCGCTCTACGGCGCTTAAGTTTTGGTTACGTTTCACCTTTGTTTAAACTTAGTCATGCGTGGTTTGTAGTGCCGCCGCCTCTCATCGTAACTAATTTACTCAGAATTAACTTAATACAGACTTGAATTTGACTCATCTTTCTTAATATTATTGGTAATAGGGACTCCTAAGTCACTATTCCTAGATGTAATTTGATTTAGATACGCGTGAGCTATTTTATTTTGACACTTTTAACAATTTTGTAAGACTTGGGCATTACGTTAGTCGCAATTTGATAGTTGAAACACTTTCTACAACAAAACAAAGCTGTGGAATGAACTTCCTTGTGCGGTGTTTCCGGGACGATACGATATGGGTACCTTCAAAAAAAGCGCGTACACCTTCTTTAAAGGCCGGCAACGCTCCTGTGATTCCTCTGGTGTTGCAAGAGAGTGTGGACGGCGGTGATCACTTAACAACAGGTGGGTCACCTGTACGCTCGTTTGTCCCAATTCTATAGGTTTTGATTTTTTTTACTGTAACACTGTTTCATATTAATTGTTTATACCTTATTATATATAATTTGAGCAGTAAGTGAAAATATCATGACAATCCAGGTTCAAGGTTTCGGAGATAAGCAAGAACAAAAATAATTAGAAAAGTTATAAAAATTAACAAACATTCAAAAATTATAAAACATTATTCATTCATATGGCGTATACGTAGACGTACATAAATGTAAGGAAAACTTTAGAATATAATTTCTTGGCTAGACAGAGTCTCTTGCTGTTCGGTGACAACCGAAAACAGGCAAGGAATTTTAGTTTAGTGTGCCTGACTAAGAAGTAGGTCTTTACACTCGTGATTTTTATGACACTGTGTGTCAGTGTGTGTGAATTGCTCAAAATTGAAGTTATTTCAAAACTATTTTTTTTTTTCGACGTTTTGACAGCTGTCATAGTCTATTAGACGAATAAATGATCTTAGGGAAAAACATAATATATTATAATAACAATTTTAGGCTTCAGAATATTTATAATCTCAAAAGAATAGAAAAATTAAATTACTGGCGAGAGATATTGTTTTGTTTGTATGTACACTTTTATATAATATTATCTGACTAAATTTACCATCATGTAATTTGAATGTCCCTTTCAGTGCTTCGCGTGGTACTTTTTATCCAGAAAAAACAATTAACAAAAAACAACCAACTTCAAAAACACTATTCCCAAACAATAGATATAATATGCATTAAAAAGTATTAAAAATAATTCCGTATGTTTCTACGATCTATTTAATTAATCTATATCTAGTAACGATTATTGTTATTTTTGGACCAAATTGCAATGGGAACTCGGAGAAAGCACCAGCTTTCAAATAAAAAAAAATATCAAAAACAGTTCATCCACTCGAAAGTTCTGAGGAACATAAAAAAAACATACCGATGAATTGGGAACCTCTTCCTTTTTTGAAGTCGGTTAGTAAAAACAAATTGAAATAAAGAACTTACATAAAAAAATTTACCGGGAGTACAGAAAAAATAAAAGTGTTAAATTCTATCCTGGAATAAAATTTAATATCTGAAAGTTATAATGTAAAGTATCTATGTAGGTACTAGGAAAACATAATATTGTCGATGTAATCAAAACCAGAATCAGAGTTCAGTTCCGAGCGCCCTCGGTAACGTACATGCTCACTGAACTTACGAATATAATTTATTTTCGCGATCTGCGCGGCAACCGCCGCTGCACGCTATTATGACTATGAGTTCCGAAAAACTCATAGCCAATGAAATGCTGGCATTCCTTCAGCACGCAATTGATACTATGGACGAGATCAGCATCATCCAGAACTGTGCATCAAATTTCAAGAGTGAGGAGATCTTCAACGCCAAGACGCTCCTGTACGAGGTTTTGATGAAAACCGACCAGATGCCGTCCCGCAGGTAAAAGGGGAGAGAGAAGTCTTAAGGACATGATAAATCTCCTGAAGGTGACTGATCCTGACGACGTACCGTCTTTCGTGGCAAGAAACTTGAACAAGTTACCGCCCGTCACCTTCAACCATGTCGACGTCACCAGGTTGCTGAAGGACATCACAAACCTCAAGGCAGGTCTGGCAGAAGTAGTGTTGAAATTAGAGGCATCTCAGAACACCATCAGGGACCTGCAAGCTGAAGTTGCGACTTTGCGCAACAATACTGTTGTAAGTAGATCAATAGAGGCCAATAACATCAACACACGACGTGGGGCTTGCATTGCTTCGCCAGCAAGTTTTGAATCAGCGAAATTCGACTCGACACCGGCCGCTGCGCCCGCACGTGTAAGCGGTAATGTACTTGCCGCCCGTCCCTCACATCCTCCCCTCTCGGAGGTGTCGCCTGCTGTCGTTACGTCAACACCTAGACGTGACTATGCTGCTTCCATCCGCCAGCAACCCAGAAAGCGGACAGTGCTGAGGTCAGAAAGTGGAAGCGGGCACGCCCACAATGAACCCGCTTGTAGAGCTGTGTCGAAGGGTCTGACCGACAAGGATGGCTTCATTAAGGTGGAGCGGAAGAAGAGGAGACCTCCTAGTCATAACCAATGTGGCACAGCACCGATAGGACAGAACCAGCTCCTGCGTCCATAATCCCAGCGACGTATATCTACGTCTCTCGCTTTCACCACACCACCAAGGCCTCCGACATTGTTCAGTTCTTGGTGGAGAAGACAAGGTTCCGGTTGGGGGTCGAAAAGTTGGTGACGCGTCACGCAGTAGACTTCAACTCTTTCGTTGTTCGCGTCCCGACAGAACATATATCAACCTTCCTGGACGTGCAGCTGTGGCCGAAGGGGGTCGTGTTCCGCAAATATCGCGGACGTCGCCGACCGCCGGAAGTTACCGAACCCGCGCCTCACATCGCCGCGAAAATGTGGCGTAGATTTAAGTTACATATCATATGTATGTTAGACTATAAGGTATTTATTTTATGGGCCATGTAGCCTGAAATAAAGGAATTATTATTATATAAAACATTGTCAAAGTGAAAATAGCGTGAGGTGTTACATCTTTTAATGAAGTATCAAAACAAACCTGGAGAAAATTTTGCAAGTTAACGCTTTTGAAAGTTTGTTATAAATAAAGCAAAGTTCAGTTTAAATTGATATAAATATGAGAACTGAAACTTCAATAATTCGGAAATCGTTGAGTCGTAGCGGTTCATTAAAACTTTTCGCGTAATTAATACGGCTTAAATTAAAATAATGATGACGGAAATAGGTTCTGCTGAACAGATTATGTTTTATGGGTCATTTTTAATAATAATTGGATCGGAGGCTTTGATGAAATAGGACAGCCTTTTGTGCATAATATGTTTATATAAATTTACCATAGAACCATGACACGTCTTTTAAAAGATAACTTAGACTTGCAGCCCATAAGAAACGTACTGGTCATTTCTTAACTGATAATTTAAAAAAGAATAGGATGGTAAAGTCGAAACAACTACTGAAGCGGTACGCAAAAGGAGGTAACAGAAAAATTTTGTTTACGGATGACAATTTTTTTACAACTGAGCAACATTTTAAGCAACGTGGGTACTATCCGACTGCAGTGATGGTTTGGTGGGGTATTAGCTACGAAGGAGTGACTGAGCCATACTTTTGTGAAAAAGGTATTAAAACATCGGCACAAATGTATCAATATACCATTCTTGAGAAGGTACTGAGGTCATCAGAGCTGAAGACTGGCCGTCGTCTAGTCCCGATCTTAATCCGCTAGATTATGATATATGGTCAGTTTTAGAAAGTGCGGCTTGCTCTAAACGACATGATAATTTGGAGTCACTAAAACAATCCATACGATTGGCAGTGAAGAATTTTCCCATGAAAATAGTGCGTGCTTCTATAAATGGCCTCAACGTTTACAGGACTGTATTGCAGCCAATGGAGACCACTTAAAATAAGCTTTTTATATTTTAAATTATTTATCTATTAAACGAAGACACTGTACAAGTAATGAATGTTATCTGCACTAGATTTTTTTTTTATTTCTTTCAGTATTTATGGCAAGACTAGGTATAATTTGTGAAATAATTGAATTGAATTGAAATAATATAGAGTTTTTTTTGTACCCTGACAACGGGTTTACAAAATTCCATGATGACCAGTTGAGTTGAAGTTAAGTTTCACTCGTATTTCTAATTTTACTCAGCATTACTTTGAATTGGATATCTCATGGAATTTTTAGGTTTACGTTTTTACTCAGAACCCAAATTCGTTTCATTGCTATATATATTCTAAAGTAAGATTTGTATTTCGATATAAAAATATAACTTTTTTTTTGACTTAACTTTTTTATTTCTTAACTATCAAATTCAACTTAAAGTCGAGGCGTTGGACAAGTATTAATTCTCCTGAGTTTTTGTAAAATCATTTTACTTTTTCACCGACATAAAAATAATGAATATTTTTGAAATATGGGAAGCACTTAACTCGCGTGACCCACACGCTGACCAGATGCCGCTGCGTGACTGACACGCCAAAAAGAATCCAAATTATGAAGTAAAACAATATTTATTTTTGTTTAAAAATGTAGTAAGAAATGTATGAATTATTGTAGAAATTATGGATGAAAGTAATGTATACGATAGTTAATCTCCAATTGATTGAACTTAATTGTTTTCAAAGATCTGCTTAGAGCATTGGTCTCCACTGCGCTCCAATTAGATACCAGTCGAAAGTTCTAAGGTAACAAACATAAAAAAAAATGACAATAAATCGTATCAACGCTCTTCGACAACACTTCCCTTAAAGCCTCGCCTAGTATCGGAACCCTGGGTCTCGAAATCTCGAGCGATTGCCAATTCCGTGGCCATCTGGAGGGCAAAGCCAAATTGTCTTCGAAGAAGCTGGGGGTCATTAATAGACCACGGCAATTCTTCAAGCCGGCCCACATTCTAGCGCTCTACAAAGCGCAGGTCCGGCCACACATGGAGTATTGCTGTCATCTCTGGTCTGGCGCACCCCAGTATCAGCTTGTCGGGGACTCAGCGCTCTGTGAACGGCTGAATCACTTGGCGTTGCGTAGAGACGTCGCTTCTTTGTGTGCGCCACAAGTTAGGATCTCATTCCCACCATCTGGATGTGTGGCGGTCTTCCACAGTGCGGTTTTCAAGGAACTTTCTTCCTCGTACTACAAAGCTGTGTAATGAGCTTCCTTGTGCGGTGTTTCCGGGACGATACGACATGGGTACCTTCAAAAAAAGCGCGTACACCTACCTTAAAGGCCAGCAACGCTCTTGTGATTCCTCTGGTGTTGAAAGAGAATGTGGGCGGCGGTGATCACTTACACCAGGTGACCAGTACGCTCGTTTGTCCTCTTATTCCATAAAAAAAAGGTACGAGACGAACAGGACGTTCAGCTGGTGGTAATTGATACGCCCAGTCCATTACAATGCAGAGCCGCTCAGGATTATTGAAAAACCAAAAATTGTGAGCGGCGTTACAATTGCGCTCGTCATCTTGAGACATGAGATGTTAAGGCTCATTTGCCCTGTAATTTTACTAGCTACGGCCTCAGACCCAGACACAGTATTGTTTACAAATTACTGCTTCAGGGCAGAAATAGGCGCATTTGTGGTACCCATAATCTGCCTCCCACTGGTAACCTGAAATAAGAAACAAGATAAATACAAAAAATATTAAAACTAAATTAAAGTTATTCTTGTTAAAGTTGAGTATTGTTTACTAATTAATATATCTAAACAGACGGTCATTCAAAAATTCAATACATTGCGGTGGCAGGCCATGCGACTCACCCGTGGTACAATAAGTACTGTTGTTGTTGTACCTACATTAATTTTTTCGTTTGTATTGTACCTATATTATTAAATTGTGTATTTATAAGTTAATATTAATATTTATTGTAATTGTAATCGATAATAGTATTTCTTCTAACATGCCGGACAAACCTCTGTGGTTTTTGGCCTGTTATATAATAATAAATTGTAATTCTATTTTTCATAAAAAAACAACAAAAAAAAAACACCCATATTTGTTTAAAGTATGACATACACAGAGCTTTGCTCATTTAGTGATTGCGCTAAGAATTATTTTATAGATATTCCAGATATATTTATTATAACAAATGAATATTCAACACAAACGGCTAACGAATATTGATACACAATCAGCAATATTTAATTGAAGCTTGGTTAAAATTCTGCTTTCGAATTTAAATGAAACCTAAAGTTTATTTTTCTGTTATTGATATATTATTATTGCTCTGTGCTAGTAATATCAACGAAGTACAAATGAATACAAATATTTAATACAATAACTGAATAGGTATAAAGTTTTATATTTGGTAGTTATTCCACTCTGGGTCGCAATTCTAAAGTAGTCTTATCATGCAAGTAATATTCGATTCGGCTATCCTTATTGTAATCCAACCCCTTTTTAGGGTTCCGTAGCTAAATGGCAAAAATGGAACCTATATGAAACGAACTGAAACTCAAAAATTTTTTTAACAAAGCTTGTGTTATGTGAACCAAAGTGTGGGGTATTTATGGATAGGTCTTTAAAAATGATATTGAGGTTTCTAATATGATTTTTTTTTCTGAAACTGAATAGTTTGCGCAAAAGATACTTCCAAATTGGTAAAAAGTGTGTGCGGAACCTTGGAATTATAACGTCTGCTTGACATCAGCAGCCGTCGCAAACTGTAAATTTGATTGGTGTATTTTAAGCGTTATTAAGATGGCGGCCTCTCCCCATCTCAACGCGCGGGTATTGTAGTGGTTAAAATCACACCGCCAACATCATCGCTTCTTTGGTGTCTTTTTAAAGATTTTACAGAAGAAAAAAATATATAATAAATACAATATTGTAAGGATATCAGGGTTTTTCAAACACATGTAGATATTGGTCGTCCTCTGAACTATATACTTACGTCTTTGCATAAATCACCCCTACAATATCAACAAGTTAACTAAAAGCTATTATGCAGCTTTCAGTATGATATGCAAAATTAAGCCATAAAAATGTATGCCGTCTGTGGCTAATAGCCGCCGCGATATCAGCGTGCAAGTGAAACTCGTAAAGGTTTGCGCTCACCAAAATAATAACAAAATTTTATTTTTATAAATTTTAATATTTCGATCGATGAACACAAGAAGATACGTATGAATTAAATATTTAAAAATTAGAATTCCTGTATTGGTAGTTATAACTGTATTTTATACATTAAATGTTATTTAAGTAAATAGTGATTATTTAATTTTATTCAGTGTGGTAACGCTGGTGGTGTAAGTGGCTTTCGAAATATTAATTATTAATAAAATCAACAATTCTGTTTATTATTAAGATTGTTATTGTGATAAAAAATCCTAAAAATTCCTAATCCATTTCTAAAGGTTTTTATTACAATATTACGCCCGAAAAAAGGTATCGCTGCTTTTATAGCGTCAGTTTCACACGTATATAATGTATTATGCAATACTTTTTTTTTAAATAATTAACTATAGGAACATATTACACTAGAACTGCACTTGTTTCTTCCACGTATTGGCGGTTGAAGAAACGGATACTGAAACGATTCAATAATGGTTCCATTCTTCTTCCGGTTAATTGCGAGTCTTACCGTTATTTTTTATTTTAATGGCGGCCATTTATAAATCACAATCTTGTTTACCACTGGTATGAAATCTCAGACACAAACCACTGACTGATAATCCAACGGAGAGACAGATAGCGGAGCTTTAGTAATATAGTTTCCGATGGTTACTCTTCGTGCAAAGTAAAACACAACTAAGGTTCTGGATTCTTGTACATCGGTTTGACGACATAAGTCATTATATTTATCAGTCTAATTTGAACTACAACTGAAATAGGACTAGGTATAAATAATACTATTTACAGAAACTATGAAAAGGAAGAAAAGAAAAAGGGAACTATGAAAGAATGAATGTAAATTCTTTATTGCACTCAAAAAATTATGTAACATTTTCTTGAGAACATTAATTAGGCGACCTTATCACTAATCAGCGATCTCTTTCAGGTAGCCTAAATGTGTAGGAGATTTTATTTGTAACAACTTGACTAGGCATTTAATTAACTTACTTAAATATATTTTATATTATTTTATTTACACATATAAACACACACACATAAATATATTCAAATGTTTTTATTTAAAATTGGATATGATATCACTTATTGAAAGTCAAAGAACACATACACAACTTATATTAATAGAATTATAATATTATGTTATCAATTACATATTTTAACTTTCTTGAATTTTAGTTTTAAATCTTTTAAATAGTTAATAATATACACTGTGCGACCACCTTTATTTTGAAACGAAGACTCCGCAGGCACTCCGCTTCGCTAATTGAAGGCACCCATTCTTGCTGGCAGCCCACGAATATCACTTCCAAATTCATTCCAAAGGATTCTCCTAATAGAAGATGTTTTTCACTCAGATTTTAAGTGCCTTAACAGTGATTAACTAAGAATTGAATTGAAGTGATTAAAATTTGTCACAGTAATATTTTCGCCCCCGCTACTTTATCTGCGATTTGTTACAGTAATATTTTAGCCCCCGCTACTTTATCTGCGTAGGTTTTGCCGTAATATTTAAACAAACGTAACTTGTTTGTTTGTGACACGGTTGAAATAAAACAAAAAGCGACAAACTTTGCCCTGCAATTTTACTTGGGTATAAAGAAGCGACTGATATTTTTTTTAGCTTGGCGCCTTTTTCTTCAGTGAAGCAATAATGCACAACATTTGCCCTGTGCTTCTCGGGGGCATTAAAGGTGGGTCCTTTGCTCGGGATGCCGGCATTATGGGTACAACAATGTGTAAACATTGCTGTGTTTTAGTCTGAAGGGCGCCGTAGCTAGTGAATTTACTGGGCAAATGAGACTTAACATCTTTTTCACACGTATATAATGTATTATGCAATACGGCCTGGCGTATCATTTACCATCAGCTGAACGTCATGTCGTCCCTTATTTTCGTTAAAAAAAGCCCTTTGAGCACTTCACGCAACATATATTTGACTTTTTGCGTATTTTGATTACAAACAAAAAATATATTTTGTACTGCATTTTTTAAATTTTAACATTTTATTCAACCGCTCGAGATTTCGTGACCCAGTATTAGAAAATACTACGCGAAGCAGGGGGAGTGTTGTTATAATAAACCAACTCTCTTATTTTTTTTCTTGTAGTGGTTAATGTGTGGAAGTTTAGTTCTATTATAGTCATAAACTTTTTTGCATAGATTCTATTCGGAAGAGAATTAATAGTGATAACCCATTTGTTAGGCATCCTGTGCAAAGGAGCCTTCCACTGGTAACCATTTGTAAACCAAAAATACGTGTGCATTTATTATTATGATTACATGTGTTTCAAAGTTTCAAATACTAATTATTATAGTAAGTTTATGCTAAAAACATAGGTACTTGAGGTAAAAAGGACAAACAACCAAAAAGTGTCGTTTAAATTACGTGAACATAATATTTTAATGAAAATATTTCACATTTAACAACTGCTGTACATGAAAGTCATTTTAAAGTTAAATTAAGTTACAAGTTTAAACAACGATAAAATATGTGGGTTAAAACCCTATTTAACTCGGTCCTCGAGAAACTTAACATAGTCTTCACTTTATGTTCTACCTGTCACGGTAAATTATTTGATAAATAATTTATTGTGTCTTTGCCTTTTATATTTTTTGTGAACTCTGGTTTTCATTTGACCAAAATCAAGTAAATTAAAATATAAACAGGTGAAACTAGAGAATGGGTCTAATATAATTATTATTTGGAGAGGATGGCTATTTGGCTAGTCCTAACGAGTCCTGGTAACACCGCGTCCAGAATTGAACTATTGTGTTTGCCACTCATACTTATAGCTCAAGCCCTGTCACATTTACGAACTGCAGTCTCTTCTTGACGCGAGTATTACAAACAGCATCTGGGAGAAGGGTGTAGTCACCAAGGATGGTGTTACGCTTATGCATTAGTGGACCGCTATTGCAGAGGAGATGAAGAGGCGTTTCATGGACCTCAAGGCAAAATCTGCAAGCTCTTTCGTTTTTTATTAAGACCACACTGAGGTGCTTATTATATTAGGCGACAGTGCCCACTTAGCATCCTGGTGAGTATGCATAGGTTTTTCCTGTTCAATGATAGGGCTCCATTCGCGTATCTGTCATTGAATGCCTTTATCAGTGCTTTGGAATAGTTTACACCTGTTGATTTGCTCCAACGTTTAAGTGCTTCTAGTTGACATTGGTTCCTCGGGTTGTGACGAATAGCACTCTTAGGCAGTCCACAGACAGGATTCGGAGCGTATTGGACTTCCTTAGCTCCAGCTCTTGCAAGCTCATCGGTCATATTACTGTATATAGTTCCTGCATGCCTTGGACTCTCACTCTATACTTTATGCCTAATGTGTTTAGGCAGTCATTACATTTTTTGACTAATTTTGACACCGTCAAGTCTGCGTCTAAAGCCAACAATGCTGCCTGATTGCTGTCAAAGTGAATGTATATGTTTTGGTTGAACAATGGGTCTAGGGAGTCTATGACACACTGAATCACCAACGCAAAGGCAGCCACTGGAGCTACACGGACGGTTATTATCCTTGGAATTAATATCTAAGGCACCATGTGGTTGTGTGGCACTTAAGCAGCGATAGGGCTTCAATGTCATCAAAGTAAGTTTTTTTTGTCTTGTGATTCTAAATATTATAATTGTAATAAAAAAATCGTTTTGATTGAAGAAGAAGTGTTCAATTGACGTCACTTGAACGGTTAGCTCAGTTGGCTGAGCACTGGCACGGAACTCCAGAGGTCGTGGGTTCGAGTCCCGCATCGTTCATAAAATTTTGTTTTCAAAATTTATTTGTGTATTAATCCTAGAAGTGAGGGTTATCACTTTAAAACATAACAAATTGTTTAGATTTACAAGAGCGATATCTCAAGTAAATTTCCTAATATGTAAATATTGGGGTTGAGTAGGTTATCAACTGTAAAGTGGATCCTGTAGATGTAGCCACAACCTGAGAGTTGAACAAAGCATACAAAATTTTATGACGATACGTCACTTGAACGGTTTGCTCAGTTGGCAGAGCACTGGCACGGAACGCCAGAGGTCGTGTCCCGCATCGTTTATAAATTTTTGTATTCAAAAATATAAACATAGCATGCGGCTACATCTTAATACTATATGATGGAATGAATCAGCAGCTGCAATAGAGTAATATTCCATTATGTAGCTATATAAATCTTGTTCTATAGATATAACTGCTAATTTTTCAATTTGGAACAGCTTAGTAATTTACACGACATAATGTAACTTGCTAAACAAAGTTTGTCTCGGTTTGTTTGTTTTCGCTTAACTAACGAGGATTTATGATTCTAGAAAAGTTTGAGCGTTTGTTAGTTGAAATTATTTAACTGCATTGAGTAACTACTACTGGTTATTGAAATGCTGTTCTACTGAAATAAATTGATTAATTCTATCTGTGATATCGTTTGTGCGGGAATTGGTCATAGCATTAGAAAGTAATATAAATGTTATAGTAAAACAAATCCTCTAACTATATTTACAATACTATGACTACATAAAATTAAAACTATCATTACGTGGAAGCGTACCAAGAATACTGGCAGAATTTCCGCTGGGCTGATCCGTTGACTGAAATAGCTGCCAGCGCTTGGGTTTCCAGTCGCCTTATCGAGGCGCGAAGATAGTGTTTTGTACATTCTCCGCACTTCTGAGCCCCACGGGCCCAAAGAGCGCGACATATTTGCGACGCATGCTGTCTTCGGCCGTCGAAGCTTCAGCCCCAGCACCAACAGACGTAACTCTTATAGTTAAGTGCTAATTCCTTGCGGTATATGACTGTCTATTCAATGCTACGTACGCTTGCAACCACAGAACGACATATCTTTAAACTGTTCTGTGATTGCAACGCTCCGTATTTTGATGGATTAATCCAAATGACATTCCATTAAACAGCAAAGATTCTTATTGCCACTAATGTACACGCCACAAGTTAGGATATCATCCCCACCATCTGGATGTGTGGCGGTCCTCCACAGTGCGGTTTTCAAGGAGCTTTCGTCCTCGTACTACAATGCTGTGGAATGAGCTTCGTTGTGCGGTGTTTCCGGGACGATACGACATGGGTACCTTCAAAAAAGCGCGTACACCTTCCTTAAAGGCCGGCAACGCTCTTGTGATTCCTCTGGTGTTGCAAGAGAATGTGGGCGGCGGTGATCACTTAACACCAGGTGACCCGTACGCTCGTTTGTCCTCCTATTCCAAAAAAAAAAAGATTATTACAATATTATTACTTCTTTCCAAGTAATTTTATATAAAACTACAGTCGATTACGATTCAAGGTACCAAAATAATTTATTGAGGGTTTGAGCAATTACTAGAATCCAGATAGAAGCGAATGGTTGTACTGTAGAATACCAAGCATGGCGAAGGATTCTAAAGTAGAATCCTATATGAGAGAATCAAAGTACGCCCCTCAACACTCTGTTTTTCATTACGCACAACTAAATAAGAGATGCTTTTATTATTCGCCAATATTTTAATATTTAATAATTTCAATATTTAAGGATTTACATCACCAGATCACAAATTCGCTGGGAGCAGTCCAAAATGTCGTTGACATATTCTTCACTTGGTTAATCGTAATAAAATCAGACTCTGGTTAGTGATCAAATTGAGTAAATCATGACATTTCAGCAGCATTTACCAGTTCTCCTACTCAATTACTCCTTTGCACAGAATGCCGGCCAGATCATGGGTCCCACAACGGTGCCTATTTCTGCCGTGAAGCAGTTATGTGTAAGCATTATTGTGTTTCACTTTGAAGGGCACCGCGGCTAGTGAAATTACTGGGCAAGTGAGACTTAACAGCTTAATTATGTTTTAAGGTGACCAGCGCAATTGTAGTGCCGCTCAGAATTTGTGTTTTTTAAGAATCCTGAGCGGCGCTGCATTATAATGGGAAAGTCAAATCAATTACCATCAACTGTACGTCCAGTTCGTATCGTCCCTTATTGTCATAAAAAAAAGCTTTGAAGCGGATTGGCGCGGCGAAAAAGTTGAAACGGTGACTGAGAAATGTCGTTATTTAGTAATTTCAAGTACGTGCGTACTATTTTTGCCTCAGATTTGATTAAGTCCTCTGTATATCCTTCCGCGTCACTACTGGAAATCCATGGCGCTTTGATTGTGGTTGAATCTGCTCCTAAATTTGCTGACGACCGCCAAAACAACGTCCTGTGCAACGATATACAAATCCTGGAAAAATCTTCGAATAATTTGCTATTGCTACTTCTGGCTTCCTGGAAACTTTATTTTTCTCAATATATTACTTTAGTGCAATTTTTTGAGTTTTGTCCACGATATCTTTATTATGAATGAGCCCTTTTGTATCTCCCATGAGAACAAGTTTATTCAGTACCTTTTTAAAAATTAATAATTTAATAAGTGTTTTTAAAGTATAATTGAAAAGAAATTTAGAAGAAAGGTGCGACCCCATTTGATATTTATATTTATACGCTTAGTTTTGAATTTGTATTTGAAAGAAAACAAACACAAAGTAAACAATATAAATAAATCTTCAGCCCAGTAGGACGGATAGAAAAAAATTATTTGCGTCCACCCCCATTTATAAGTCGACCCTTACAAACAAGAATAACAAAACCCCAACGAGAGGAAATGAATTCTCGAGGATATCGCTATTTCACGCGCCCCCTATATCAACATGTTTACATAAACAACACATTCGTTGGTACTGCGGTATATTAAACAGCATTGAGATGACTTGTAAGTAAAGTGACTGATCTCTAGTGACTACTTAGACTTTGCTGAGACTTAAGGCGAAGAGTAAGCAGAAAACACGCAAACATGGTGATTTTAGACAAGTTTTGTGGTGAAAGTATAGCATTTCGAGCTATGAACACTACTTAATCCTGTTACACATATCCTTAAGTTTTATTTGTAGGTTGCTAATGCTTGCTGTTGGTTATAGATAACACTGCCGAGCCTTTTTGAACTACCACAATTCTTTAAAGTTAAACAAGTTTTTTGGCATGGTGTGACGCATTGTTTTGGTACTTCTCTCAGAAAAGTTATTCTTATAGCTTGTACTTTTTTGTGTAGGTTCATTTATTCAGATTAGTAGTGAATAAGGAGGATTGTAAGCATATAAACTGTTTTCCACGCAAGAATTTTGAAAATATTGGCTTTATAATATAGATGGCGGGCCGGCAGCCGTGAACTCATATCGCTCAAGGTCGCTGGCATTTAGTGTCGCCTTAACTCACGTAAAACATAGCTGAATGTAACCTTAGTATAATCTTTAATTTAACACTTTACTTTGTTAATATTTATAGTTAAACCAGAAAAATAATCGATATAATATAAATATTATATAGCAATTTCTTTATAGTTATTGATAACTTAAATTATGCTTAGCTTAAGCTAAGAAAGCATATTGTAAAATAAAATTGCGTTTTATCACACTTTGTTAGGTTTTTTTAAAGTGATAATCCTCATTTCGGATTAGGATTAATACACAAATAAAATTTGAAAAACAAAAATTTTGAACGTTGCGGGACTCGAACCCAAGACCTCTGGGGTTCCGTGCCAGTGCTCCAACCAACTGAGCTAACCGTTCGAGTGACGTGTCGTCATAAAATCTTGTATGCTTCGATCAACTCTCAGGTTGTGGCTTCATCTACAGGATCTACTTTACAGTTGATTACCTGCTCAACCCCAATATTTGCATATTAGGAAATTGACTTGAGATGTTGCTCTTGTAAATCTAAACAATTTGTTATGTTTTAAAGTGATAACCCTCACTTCTAGGATTAATACACAATTTTTTTTAAATACGTTCTATAGATCTCAGCCTTACAATCCAGCTTTCATGTCACTATTATATTTTATAACACAAATATTTACAGTGACGTTTCAAAAGTGCTTAGTTTAAGCCTAATTGAATAAAGTTTATTTGACTTTCACTTTTACATTGACTAAAGCTCAATCTTTTTCGAAGTGGCGGTAAATGTAAAAAGAAAACTTGACATTCATAAATGTAATTTCCTTTACCAACATGTATAAAGTTGTGATTTTGATTTGATTTGAATAATAATATAAATTTGATAAATTTAATAATTAATTTCATAATGAAACATGTTCTTGTATAAAGACATCGCTTTCAATAGAATTACACATTTGGCAAGTCACCAGTGACCGCCCCGACACTTCAGAAGTAACTTGAGACTTGTGTAAGAAACTCTTGGCTCGTGAGACTTTACATGTAAACTATCTAGAAGTGTTAATACTCTTTATAACCAAAGTTAAGCATAGACTAATAACAAAGTAAAAGATTGCTTAGTTGGTCGAAATATTAACATTAATGAGGATACTATTAAGTTAACTGATTAAATCGAACAAATATTAGATAGAGTCACGGACTAGTAAAAAAATAAAATAGCCCCACGCACACACTTACACTACTACAGGCCGATAGGTGGCCATTATGAGAATTGTCATCGTCTGTGACAGATCAGTTTACGTCTTAATAAAATATTTTATAAATGCTACGTGCGTTGTGAAAAAGTGTAAAAACGATACTTTATACGTATTTGTGGCCATATATTTAAGGGAGAAAGAATTGTGTAACTAGTATCCCCCGTAACCGCACACACACTAGCGCGGATTCCTTCTTTTTTTACTCGTCCGTGGATAGAGTTTGTGGTTGCAGGATGAACTAAAAAGTGGTTATAGAAAATATTGGTTTAAAAAATAATATAGATGACATGATACATTCTTTTGTAGTTCAAACAGCACGTGCCTCCTCTCATTTTAATGTTTTAATTTTAATTTCATGATAAATTTGGTTTGAAGTGTCCTATAAGGAGTGGTAAATTATTAGTTCATTACTATAATTAATGCTTCACTCAAAGGCGAAAAAAATTTGGTAAATAATTAACTAGCCACTAAATTAAAAAAAATACTATTACAGCGTACAATTAATAAAAATACCAACACAATTACCACAAATGAAAGTCATCCCACCCTCAGAGATCTGACCTAAGATATTTTTGCAGAAATTTGTTAAATTACCTGGTAATTTTCTGTTCCCTAGAGAGTTACAATCTAAATTACTTCCTGCGTGGTTTAATGATAACACCATATTTCTAACAAAAACTAGGTTTATTTTTCGATAACAAGAATATCTTTGTTTATCCAAATTATTTTTATGTATCAAATATTTATTATTTATATGTGAGTTTAAGTTGATAAGTTTTTACTTATACGTGAGGGGTTGAATTGTGTTCACCTAAAGTTTAAGTTATTTTTTTTATTTATTTATTTATGATTCCTTACAGCTAACAAAATGAAAAGAGTATATTAAAAATTATACAGAATAGATACGCCAATTAAAAGGAATACTATTAACAGTACAAAAAGTGTGTGACAAAATAGTTTAAGACAAAAACGAAAAATACTAGAAAAACTTACAAGAAAAAATTAAATAGAAAGAAAAGAAGAAATCGTATCCATATTGAGTAACTGAAACGGTGAGTAGGTTGTGTGGTGTGAGTGAATGTGAGTAGTGTGAGTGAATGTGAGTGGTGTGAGTGAATGTGAGTGTTCGAATATAATGTTTAAATTACGATGTGAGACTAATAATTTATCCTGAATATACTGATGATTAACTCCTGCAATTTAAACAGTTTAATATCAGTTTTTTGAACCTCAGACGTGATAAGTTGAAAATGTCGACGGAAGAAAATTTCTTATTATATATGTCAGGAATTCGAAATAGAGGTGAATATTTAAGATACTTAGTAGAAGCAAAGGGAATGTTAAATAAATTAGTATGCCTAGTACGTAATGTTGGTACCTGGAATGATAATTTATTTAAGATATCTGGACAGTCAAATTTATTATGTAATATATCATAAAGGAGTAACATATCAATTACATCTCTTCTATCTTCCAAGGTATCGATTTTATGATAATTACAGGCTTCTTTGTAGTCTATAGGAATGAATTGAGATTTAAAATTCAATTTTTTTTAAATATCTTTTGTATTTTTTCAAGGCGGTCAATATAACATTGATATGTAGGCCTCCAGATAGGACTTGCGAATTCAAGGATGCTTCGCACGTAAGCATAATATAGCACTTTTAGGCACAAGATGTCATTGAAAGGTTCGCAAGTGCGAAGAATAAACCCTAGATTTTTATAAGCCTTCTGTATTATTATTTCGATGTGGTTATTATGGGTTAGTTTGCTATCATGGATCACACCTAAATCCCTTATTTGAGTAATTTTTGGAATAAATTCGTTATTTAAAGTATAATCAAATTTTATGTTATTATGCTTTCGTGAAAATGTTTTAATTTGACATTTAGCAATATTAACTGTTATTTTATTTATTTTATAATATTGTGACAGTCTATTTAAATCATCTTGTAACATAAAGCAATCGTCTATTTGTGAAATCTTTTTATAAATCTTTTTGTCGTCAGCATACAGCAAGAAGTTTGAACTAGCAAAACAATTACTGATGTCATATAAATATATATTGTATAACAAAGGACCCAGGTGCGATCCCTGAGGTACACCAGAAGTCACCTCAACAAAGTCTGATCTAAAACCACCAAGGACGACGGCCTGACAGCGATTTCTTATATACGATTCTGTCCATCTAAGAAGGTTCCCTCTGATTCCAACTGCGTAAAGCTTCTTTAATAGTATACTGTGGTTGACTCTATCAAAAGCCTTTTCAAAATCTGTGTATATTACATCTATTTGTGATCTATCATTCATGTCGCACTTAACGGTATGAGTGAACTCAAGCAAGTTAGTAAGGACACTACGAGATTTAATAAAACCGTGTTGGTTGATAGGTATGCATTGTAGGCAATTTCTATAAATATGATCATATACAATTTTTTCTAACATTTTACCAAATATATTCAAAATGGAGATACCTCTATAGTTACTAATATATTTTGTTTTTGATTCCTTTTTATGTATTGGTACTATTCGGGCTTCCTTCCAACATCTAGGGAAGGGGTCTTCATTAATGGAGCGCTTAAAGAGTGTTAGTAGCGGAGGTTATAGGCCCGATTCACATTTCTTTATAAAAATAGCTGGTATACCGTCAGTACCGGCGCCCTTCCGGATATCCAATTTACTAAACAACCTCCTAAGTATTCTTTCACCGATCTCAATTGTGTGAAGATTTTCGGAAATATTTGATTCTTCGTTCAGGGTCTCATCATTTAGGTCACTAGGCTGGAATACACTTTTAAAGTATTCATTAAATGCATTGCAGATATCATGTCTATTCGTAAGTAAACTACTTCCGTAGTACATGTTGTGAGGAATACCAGAATCAGTGCGTTTATTTTTAATAAATTTCCAGAATTCTTTAGGCGAAGTTTTGATATTACTCTGACAACGATTCATATATTTTGTATATGATTCGATTTACAACCTCTTTACTCGGGCTCTCAGCAAGGAGAACATGGCATAGTCTCCTAGATTTTTAAACTTTTTCCACCTAGTGTGAACTTTGTACTTCTCTTTTATTGAATTAATTAGAGCTGGAGTATACCATTTCGGGTATTGATGACGTGAGGAGATTTTTATAACAGGTATATGAGATTCTATGAGCGAATGAATAATTCTGTGAAAATTATCCACGGCATCTTCAACGGAGCCATTTAGGATGTCGGACCAGTTTGTATTTTTTAATTTTAAATTTATCGTCTCATAGTCACCCTTAAAAAATTTCTTTATCACGCAAAAATGTGGTTGTAGGGCTTTCATAAAAAGGTCTTTTACGACGATAACCAGGGGACTATGAAAGTGGTCAATATTTACAAGTGAATCACTACATATGTTACACTGTAAGTAAATATTTGATAAGACAAGATCAAGAATGTTACCACAGCTATTTTTGTTGAAATTATATTGTTTTAATCCCATCAGATTGTAAGTATTTAGTAAACTCAATACCGATTCTAATAATTCTGAGTTACAGTATTTTGTAATGCTGTAACTATTATCATTACCATACCATGAAATGAAAGAAAAATTAAAATCTCCTATTATGAGAAAATTATCATTCGAATGTTTATCGTAAAATGATATTAGGGTCTTATTAAAGTTACGTAATAAATTATTCGCATCCGAGTTAGGGGGGATGTATGCCGCTATAATATGTAAATCCTTGTCACTACGTAGCGAGCGATTGCTTAAATATATACCCTTCGGAATAGTTAGCCATATACATTCTACTTGCTCGCAGTTTGAGTCCTGTGAAATAAATGCAGCAAGTAATTTCTTAATACATATCAGAACGCCCCCGCCCCTTCTCTTATGTTTCCTGTCAAATCTGAATACATCATAACGACTGTCACATATTTCCGTGTTTAAAATTCCATCACATAGCCAACTTTCTATTAAAATTATTATGTCATAATTGCTTGTTTCTATATTATTATAAAGTGAGTGTAATTTCGTGCGTAACCCGCGAGTATTTTGATAATAAATTTTGAGATTATATATTTTTATCCATCATAAAGAAACCTAATTATTATGAAGTAAAAATATTTAAAATATAAGGAAATGTCAAAAAGAACACGGTTACGCAATATAATGTAAATATAATTACATAATTTCTAATATAACAATTTGTTGCAATAAAAAGCAATTGATAACTTATTAAATGAATAACATGGCTAAAAACAATAACAGATAAGAGGGTAGATATAAAATCATATACTAAAAATTGTACGGCAGTGATGTGAGTACTGGGTGTCAGAGGTTTTAAACAATTTAAGTTTTTGTTTCTTAAGATTAATTATAATGTGTAAGTGTGAATGAATATAATTAGTTTGATTTTTTTTGAGTGGTAAAAGTGTGTGTGATGAATATGTGTGTGTGTGATGAATATACGTATTTCTGGTACAATGAACTCTAATAATAAAAAATGGTAACTGAGCATTAAACCTGCGAAGTGTCTAAAAAATCGTTCAATTCCTCTTCTGACCTGATCGCCTTGGGTGGACATTTTTCATTGCGACGTAAATAAATTACGCAGTTCTTCACCGAAACAAATTTAATATTACGTTCCTTAGCTCTTAGTTTGCACTTATTAAGGAGCATCTTATTAGCAACTGTGAGGTGTTCGTTGATGAAGATTTTCATGGAATTGTCATCAAAGCCAAGATCACGTGAGGTTATCCCTTTTTGTTTATTATGCTTTTTGAAGTTAGCTAGGAGTTCATCTTTACCTCTCTTATCCTTAAGTTTAGCCACAATTTTCCTTGGGTGTCCTTGTTTCTGACGAATTGAGTGAACTCTTGTTATAAATTCAATGTCGTCTCTTCTAAGGTCGGAACCAATAGCCGTAGCTAAGAGAAGAAGTAATTCAACCAAATTTTCTTTCGATTTCTCCGGTATGCCAACTAACTCAATATTTAAGAAGCGGGATTTTTGCTGCTCGCGTTTGTTTTCTAAATCAAATGCAGCAATATTTTTTTGAAGATTAGAGATAGCAGCATCTTTCTTCGCAAGTTCAGTATCATAAATTTTTAATCTATTCTCGACGTTGAGAATCTGTGACTTAACCCGGTCGAGTTCTTGACTGAGAGATTCAACAACAGAGAGTTTTGTATCAATATCTGCCAGCCTCGTGTTATGTTTTTAGTTTTATATAAAATCTAGAACACATTTAAAAGTATGCTGTGTTCACCAGAAGGAGGCACTCGCCCCTACATGTTAACGTATTTTTCAATTTTATACAATGTTTTATATAAAAAAAAGTAGGAATATTGCAGTCCTTTTTTTTCCGCTAGATTACAGCTATACGACGCATATCAATTGTTACGATCACGTTATAATGCGGGTTCCAAACCACAATACCTACAATATCATAGTGATCCGCATATTATATTGCAATATCTTTGTCGGCCTTTTAAAAGGCTTAAGTTGTGTAACACGGTATTAGAATCCCTTCAAGGTAAGATAAGCAATTCCGGCCTATTACTTGAATGCCACTTAGCATTAAATAAGGTGGCTGGTAAAAACAACAACCTAATACTTCAGTGGATCAAAGGTCACAGTGGGGTCAGGAGTAACGAGGCGGCAGACCAACTAGCTAGAAGGGGTTCTGAGACCCAAGCGGTTGGACCAGAGCCTTTCCTGCCTCTGCCACATAGTTAGTTCAGGAACCACTTAAATCAAAAGATAAAAACACTACATCAACAATACTGGGATAGCCTTGAGGAGTGCAGGCAAGCAAAAGCAGCTTTGCCTTGCGCCGACTTGCGTTTTACCAGGGAAATCTTACAACTTAATCGGTGTCGACTAAGATTAATATTATGTGCGGCCACAGGTCACGGCAATTTTAACAGGCATCTCTTTAATATAGGTGTCACGGACAGCACTCTATGCAGAGGTTGCCTGGGGGCAGAGGAAACAGCCGCTCACGTTCTGCTGGAATGCAGTGAGGTGGCAAACTACAGGGCGAAGCACTTGGGGTCACCAGGCGCTCTTCGGGAAGTCTTCCGAGACGTTAAGAAGTTGGGTGACTTCTTGGAGGAGCTTGGCTGGTTGGAGTAGCCTCTACCACCCTCGCACGCAAAATAGGCGCATATGACGTCGAGTTGCGGAAAGCGCCCGTATAAAGAAGAAGAAGAAGAAGTTGTGTAACATAAAGCCCAGGATCTCAACGCTATTTTTAGCTTTAGTATCAATATGAGAGCTAAATACCCGAAGTCCCAAACGAAATCCAGGGGCATTTATATCATATAGGCAATTTGGTAGTGCCTACGCTATGTACCTAAATAAATATATCACTAGTGTTAAAGTTAATTAACTACTTACAGTAGGCAATCTTCAGATCGCATATAAGAAGCAAGCAGCGTTACATACAACTCATATCGTACAGTCGGACTAAACACCAACTACAACTAGTTTGATCTACAGTGCCTACCTTGCTAGAAATTTGCATTACATTGATTAAGCTAAAGTTTATCAGTGGGAGGCTCCTTTCTACAGGATGCCGGCTAGATTATGGGTACCAACACGGCGCTTATTTCTGCTCTGAAACAGTAATGTGTACAATTCACTGTGTTTTAGTCGGAAGGGCGTCGTAGCTAGTGAAATTATTGGGCACATGAGAAACAAGGTCTTACGTCTCAAGGTGACGAGCGCAGTTGTAGTGCTGCTCAGAATTTTTGGGGTTTTTCATTAATCCTAAGCGGCACTGCATTGTTATGGCCAGGGCGTATTAATGACCATAAGCTGATTGTCCTACTCGTATTTATTGTCATAAAAAAGGGCTTCTTGTTGATAATGGTATTAGTAACATCAATATTATAACTAAATCAATATTATATAATCTTAATTTAACTTTGTTATTAGTGTAGCTATGAATAACTTTGGTTATTAAAAGTATTAACACTTCTAGATAGTTTACATGTAAAGTCTCACGAGCCAAGAGTTTGTTACAAAAGTTTCGAGTTACTTGTGAAGTGTCGGGGCGGTCACTGGCGACTTGCCAAATGTGTAATTGTATTGAAAGCGATGTCTTTATACAAGAACATGTTTCATTATGAAATTAATTATGAAATTTATCAAATTATTACTATTATTCAAATGAAATCAAAATCACAGCTTTATTTATGTTGGTAAAGGAAATGAAATTTATGAATGTCAAGTTTTCTTTTCTTTTTACATTTACCGCCACTTCGAAAAAGATTGAGCTTTAGTCAAAGTCGAAGTGAAATTCGATTAAATTTTATTCAATTAGGCTTAAACTGAGTGCTTTTGAATCGTCACTATAAATATTTCTTTTAAATTAGTGAATCTACCATATGATGTTCGGAAAAGTTTGCGCTCGTGAGAAGAACATTAAGGAAACTCAAAGGCCACCCTTTTCCATCATATCAAAATCAAATCAAAATCACTTTATTCATGTAGGTCACGGAAATGACACTTATGAATGTCAAAAAATATGTCATATTTTTTCTTATTGAATCTACCGCTACTTCGTAAAGGATTGAGCTAATGAGAAGAAGTAGTAAGAAACTTATTGCCACTCTTTTAAATCATCATATTTAACGGCTTCATCGTTTTGCAAATCATTTCAACTACAATATAATATTCTGTAAAGTGATGCAACAATAATACTCGAACGTCGAATAGTCAATGCCTTAGACGAGTAAGTCAAAGAAATAAATGTAAATTAAAACGTAAAACTAGAACTAATTGGTACAGTAGATGCAACAATTCACACTCACCATAATAAATAAAGGTATTTTGTGAGCATTTTATTGGCAATTATAAAAAATATTATCTTTTATTAAAAAAAAATAAGCAGAGTTTCTGGTAACAGGATCAACTTGCCACAAATAGCGCCCGTTCACAAGCATGACGCATAGGCTAGCCATCGCCTCCCTTTGGTATTCTAGGAAATAAGATAAAAATGTGTTTTTTATAACAAATTTAACACCTACTAAAAATTTACAAACAAACTAACATCTAAGTAATTAACTTTTAAATCAAATAGATCAATTTGTTAAGCTTTTAAGAATAAATTTCAAATAACACGGTGTCTAATATTTGAACAAGAATCGAGCAGAGTAACGCCCTAACTCGTCAACAGTTGCAGTGAAAATGTGTCAACGCCTTTTTTTCGAAGGAGAACAGATCATGATGAAAATGAAAGATAAAAAAATGAGAAGAACACACTCGCCGGCGAGTGCGGTTATGAATTGTGTAATGTATGAAAGTGTGTATGTATATAAGTTGTGTTTGTATGTATGTAAGTAGTAGTGTGTGATGTGTGGACGCCGGGAAACATCGCCTTTTATAGACATCTTCACTCTATCCACCCGTCACTGTCAACAGTGTTGTAATTTGTATTATTATTAACTCCGTGTCTATAATACTATACCACTTTTGAAATAACTTCCCACGACTCATCATAATTTATTAAATTACAGCAGCTACTTTGGTACGATAGTTTTTCATTTCTATTAATCTTCTGGTCACTCACAATCATTTTCTCGATTGCCCTCCTCTTCCTTTAAAAAGTTATATAAATCTTAGCTACTTATGAAAATAAGTGACATGCAGCTGATGTAAGCAGGACGTTCAGCTGATGGTAATTGAAACGCCCTGCCCATTACAAGGCAGTGCCGCTCAGGATTCTTGGAAAACGCAAATAATTCTGAATGGCACTACATCTGCGCTCGTCACCTTGAGACATAAGATGTCAAGTCTCATTTGCTCAGTAATTTCACAAGCTACGGCGCCCTTCAGACCGAATCTGTAATGATTACACATTACTGCTTCACAGCAGAAATAGGCGTAGTTGTGGTACCCATAATATAGCCGGCATCCTGTGCAAAGAGACCCCAACTAGTAAATTTTAATGTGCATTTAATTTTTTTTATCTATAATGTAAGCACTAAGACGACTAGCCCAACTTGGATATAAAACCATATTATAGGGTAAGTACAGTTTAAAATACAATTTGAGAAAGATTATCTAACTCTGGTCTGGTCGGAACGCGTACGAAGTACACTTCGATGATTGTCATTCCACAAATAAATTTATATCTAATACATATTTTCTCGTGTCACGGTGTGCGGGACCGAACTTCTCCGAAACGGCTTGAACGATTCTCATGAAATTTTAAGTGCATATTGGGTAGGTCTGAGAATCGGACAACATCTATTTTTCATCCCCCTAAATGTTAACACGAAATGTTCTTTTTAATTTTTTTGACATTTTTTTTAAATTTGTTTGATTATGAGTCAGCAAAAATGTGCACACAATCATGTTAAAAAATACATACAACTTCAAATTTCCACCCATCTACGATCAACAGTTACTTTTGTATCGCGATTTTAATATCGGCAATACAACGTTTGCTGGGTCAGCTAGTTTCATATAAAACAGAATAGATGTGATTGCCTTGCGTAAAGCGGTAGAACTCCAAAAAAATCTACAAGATGGCGGAGAGTCAACGAAATAAACAGCACATTTTATACTGAAATTAAATGTAAATAAACATTGAAAAAAAAAAGGTTGAGATTTGAGAGAACTTTTTCCCCAACCTAATATTTCCCGTGAGTTTATTATCATTAATAGCTTAACACTTAATTGGACTGCAAAAGCAATGAATCAGGCTATAATTGCTTTGGAAAATGCTGAGAATGGCCAAGAAAATCCTACATAAATAACGACGTGCCAAAATATAAGGATAACATATTATTACTGCAGTATACATTACTACTGCTACATGCTACAAAAGATACTCAATAGTTTAATTACTATTAATATGTTTAACGATTTGGTAATATTTTTTTTATGAAAATAATCCCTTATTTTTTGAGGAGCAGGACGTTCAGCAGATAGTAATTGATAGGCGCTGCCCATTAGAATGCAGTGCCGCTCAGGATTCTTGAAAAACCCAAAAATTCTTAGCGACACTACAACTGAGCTAGTTATCTTGAGAACTAAGATATTAAGTCTCATTTGCCCATTAATTTTACTAGCTACGGCGCCCTTCAGACCGAAACACAGTAATGCTTACACACTACTGTTTCACGGCAGAAATAGGCGCCGTTGTGGTACCCATAATCTAGCCGGCATCCGGTGCAAGGGAGCCTCCCACTGGTAATATGATTATAATATTAAACTGATGGTAACTAAACAGTAGCAAATAAATTTACTTGACAACATTTTGCAGTTGTGCCAAGCTAAACAATAACATTACGACATTCAAAAAACTTAAAAGTACCTAGTCTTGCCATAAATACTGAAACAAAGAATAAAATTGTATTGCAAGCAACATTTATTACTTTTACAATGTGTTAGTTTAAAACATAAATATAAATCAATTTAAAATATAAAAAAACTTATTCGAAGTGGCGTCCATTGGTTGCAATACAGTAATTTAAACGTTGAGGCCAGTTATCAAGGGAAGCACGCACACTTTCCATGGCAAAATTCTTCACTGCCAATCGTACGGATTGTTATATGGATTCCAAATCATCATAGCGCTTAGAGCAAGTCGTACTCTCTAAAACTGAACATATTTATCAATAATCCAGCGGATTAAGAGCGGGACTAGACGACGGTCAGTCTTCAATTCTGATTAAGTTCGAAACGTTCGTATCCAACCATGACTGCGTAGACCAACCTTTATGACCGAGCGCGGAGACTTGCTGGAAGGACCATTCTTGGCTATTGAACAAGGTGTTGTTAAGGGGCTGCTACCTTCTCAGGTATGGTATCTTTATACATTTGTGCCGATGTTTTGATACCTTTTTCACAAAAGTATGGCTCAGTCACTCCTATATAGCTAATACCGCACCAAACCATCACTGAAGTCGGATAGTGCCCACTCTGTCGACTGATTGAGAAGCTTCCTTAGAGCTTTGAGCATAAATATGGTCATAGCTTGTTAAAATTTTGCTCAATTGTAAAAAGTTCCCGAAACAATATTTTTCTGTGACCTGATGTTTCGATTTTACCACACTATTATTTTTTTAAATTATCTATTATGAAATGACCAGTACATCTCTTATATAATAAGTCTGCAAGTCCTAAGTCACCTTTAAAATACGCGACATGGTTCTAGGTGCTATCTTCATCTCCCGAGATAAAATCTTTAATTTTAGACTGGATTTCGTCAAATTATTTCCCTAACGGCTTTGACCACCTTTTTCTTACGTTTCGTCTCCATTTTAATATCGCAAAATTTTGTACAATGTATTGGCATCAAAATGAGAAAACTCAATGAACAATTATATAAAAATGACAGTTTCAAATTCAAATGAAGTATTTTGTTCATTTTTAATTGTAACAGTAATTATGTATAGTATCAAACATACTAAGACTAAGTATAAAACAAACCAACTATTTTTTACACTGTATCAATTTGTTTTCAAGATAATAGTATGACCACAATATTATAATAATTGCCCTGAGATTATAATGCTTAAATGACCGTACCGGAACAGCTCTTGATATCTCAACTTGTAATTGAAGTTAACTTCATTAGCGAGATTTCAATATTTAATGTAAACGTAGCGGTGTATAAAGGTAAAGTTTTAATAGAATGCAGGCACACGTGTCTCAGGGGACATTTTGAAATCCAACATCGTGTACAAAGTGGGTTGTCCGTGTCATCAAACAAACCGACACAAATAACTAGGATTATTATTTAAGGTAGTGTACACAGTACAGTAAGCTTAGTTGTATGTTACATACAAGATTACAATATTTTGTTTAGGGTTCTTCTGCGAGTAAATTCTCACAAGAAGATTTATACCTTTCCTAGTTGTCGGCAATACAATGTGAAATTTATAAATAGCCCGAGGAATACGATCAAATGTGATACGTCTCTGTTTGCTTTTTCGGGTAATGCAAGCGTAATTGTTTAATCAAGGTTAAATATAATAATTTATACAATTTGTTGTACTCATAAAGTTTCAAATTTCATTTGTGTATTAATCCTAGAAGTGAGGGTTATCATTTTAAAAATATAACAAATTGTTTAGATTTGCAAGAGCGACATCTCAAGTCAATTTCCTTATATGCTAATACTGGGGTTGAGCAGGTTACCAACTGTAAAGTAGATCCTGTAGATGAAGCCACAACATGAGAGTTGAACAAAGATACAAGATTTTATGACGATACGTCACTCAAACGCTTAGCTCAGTTGGTAGAGCACTCACACGGAACGTTTTCAAATAAAAGAGATCAGATGCAATACGTTTTTTACGAGTAGCAAGAGAAATTCTTATGTGAATGGTCATTACAAATTTATTTCAAATTAAAATAAAAGAAAAATACAAAAATCTAGAATTTTCTTAGTTGTAACAATTTTTACAGCCAGACTATGCATTCATTAACTGTTGTCATATTTCTACTGTGTACACACCGTCTCATTATAGTTAAAGCCCCGTAGAGGATGGTTATGAGTGTAACGATAATATTAGCTAATAAGAGACACAGTTTACCCCTACATTGTTAGTGTATTAATTAATAAGCGTTGAATAAAACTTTGTGCTTTAATATATATTGCTGCATTTCATCGTATACTCTGCATGATGTATTTTACTGATTATGTTAATAATGATAAAAACTAGTGGGAGGCTCCTTTGCACAGGATGAGCTAGATTATGGGTACCACAACGGCGCCTATTTCTACCGTGAAGTAGTAATATGTAAGCATTACTGTTTTTCGGTCTTAAGGGCGCCGTAGCTAGTGCAATTACTTGGCAAATGAGACTTGACATGTTATGTATCAAGGTGACGAGCGCAGTTGTAGTGCCGCTCAGAATTTTTGGGGTTTTTCATTAATTCTGAGCGGCACTACATTGTAATGGGCAGGGCGTATCAATTACCATCAGCTGAACGTCCTGCTCGTCTCGTCTCTTATTTTCGTAAAAAAAATGTGTTGTTTTATCTTTGGTTTCTTCTAAACTATATATTTAAATGTTATACAGTTATAAATAACAAACAGTTAAAATCATACAAGAAAATAACAATAACGATAGTAAATAGGTAGTTGAACATTCAATAATGAGCCATTAACACAAACGAATACACTTGAATGCTAATACAAGCACCACAAATTCATTCATCGTTACGAAAGAATTTTCGTCTTGAATTTAACAATATTTTAACATCGCACGAAATTGCTACTCTTTTTAACCGACTTAAAAAAAAGCGGAGGTTCTCAATTAGTGGGTTTGTTTTTTTTATGTTTGTTACCTTGAAACTTTAGTAAAAGTCATAGTGAAAAAAATCTTTATTCACTGTAAAACTTTATAAGTTACTAGCTGACCCAGCAAACGTTGTATTGCCGATATTGAAATCGCGATACAAAAGTAACTGTTGATCGTAATGGGTGAAAATTTGAAGTTGTATGTATTTTTTAATGCTGACTCATAATCAAAAAAATTTAAACTAAAAATGTAAAAGAAAATTTAAAAAAAAATCGTGTGGACCACCCTTAACATTTAGGGGTACGAAAAATAGATGTTGGCCGATTCTCAGACCTACTCAATATGCTCACAAAATTTCATGAGAATCGGTCAAGCCGTCTCCGAGGAGTACGGGAACGAACATTGTGACACGAGAATTTTATATATAAGATTTAGTGCAAGTCAGGATGAAGTACAAAAGTTACAATAGTATTCAAATGAGTATAACAATATTCATTAACAAAATTTAGAACATTAATTCCAACTAACTTTATCATTCAGACTGCCATTGTCAGATCTGGACAATTTGGATCAGATATGACAATGACAACCATGAGAAAACCATAAAAGTTTTTAATTTGTATATAATATAGAAAAAGAAGTTTGGTGGGAGTTTGGTTAGGTTCTGACTATGGGATTCATGACAATGTAACGGAACTCTTCAATTCTTAGGACCAAATCAACGATACTAGGCCAAACTTTTTTTATGCTATCCGGATATTTGGGTCACCTACCGTAACATCGTTGAACTCCTTAACGACTTACAGTAATGGAGTGATCTGTGGCAGAATTTCTATTTGTCTTTAATAAAATTGCTATGCGCTTACGTTCATTGCTGCATTGCAATATTTAGTAGATCTACACAAATTTAGAAAAAATATTAGGTAATGTAGCTCATTTTCACTAAAAATTGTCGTCATTTCACGAATAGCTTTTTAATTAAGAATTATGAAAAGGCTTCAATTATTGGGTTTCTAGTGAAGAGATTGTTTCAACCCATTTTTTTTTAATCTATACGATTAGATCTCGATAGCCAAAGATTTGGAACCACATAATACTATATGTGAAAATTGAATAAACTGAATCCTCCTACTTGAATACCTTAAAGAAATTTATAATTCAGCGCACGTTCGAGCACGCATCTGAAAAACGAGTCATACGAACTATGAATAAAAAATATATCGATTTAGAAAATGGAATCGTTTAGCTAAATTACGAATACGGTTTAGTTTTAAACGGCTTTTTCTAGCGCATTTGTTCACAGTATCGTAATACGTGTATTAAATACTCATAATTACTCTACACTAAGCGATTTTACCGTTTTACTCTAATGCGAATCAGTGGCACGTATTTGGTGTTATCGTGCAACAACACGATTGCTACTAACTTAAGGGAAATTTATAATCTATCTTGTATCTTAAATATGCTTAAAAGTGGGAAATACTGGCCGTTTCTAGGGTCTTGTTATATCGCAATTTACATAATTCAGTCGCCAGTTACTGAGACAAACACACGCATTTACTTTCAGAGTTCTTCAGCTTTCACATAATATAAATTCCTAACATTATCAGCTGTCAAGATGTCACCTCAACACTACAGTAAAATCAGCAACTCATTATGTAGCGGTCTTAACAAATCATAAATTTATTAAAAAGCACAATTTATATTAGAGGGGACAAAAGGTCAAGTGGGTCGTGAGGAAAAGAAAAAACCAGCCGCCCATTGACATCAGAAATGCAGCAGCAGAGGTCGAAAATTAAACTAAAATATTCAAATATGTATTTGTAACCACTTAAAAATTTTAATTGGTTGGATACTCCTTCTATACACGTAGACGACCCCTATAGGCCAGTGGTTAACTGGTTAGTGACCCTGCCTTCTGAGCTAGAGGTCCAGGGTTCGAATCCCGGCAATCATTTATATGATGAACATGAATGTTGGTTTCCGAATCATTAATGTTTATTTGTATTTATGTATATTTAAGTAAGTATATTGTATTAAGTATATCACTGTCTTGTACCCATAGTACAGGCTTTGCCTATTTTGGGGCAAGATAATTCGTGTAAGAGTGGGTCAATACAAAAAAAAATAAGAACATATCATTCGCAGTCTGATATCGCAACGGTAAATTTGTGCTTAAAGACAATGTAAGCACACTTTTCTTCTTAGTAGTGTGTCAACTTGTAACGGCTAGATTTCGTTCAAACTTCGTAGATTTATAGAGAACCGATGGCAACACATTAATTTGATAAAAGTTTTCATTTTTCAATTTGCAAAATAAGATTTTTGTTAATTTATATAATTTTCATCTATCGTCTATAAGGCCAAAATTGATGTTCATTTAAAATTTCCAAATAAATTTTTCTATTTTTTAGTTCGCTTTGCTATAAAAAGCGTGTTTTATTTTAGTTTTTTATTAACTACTATTTATTATATACCACATTGATTTGTCGATAAATATTATTAATGACTTAAGAAAAGCGCTACTTGTTTTTGAAATTCTAAAGTTATAATTATCGAAAGCACTTCGATGCTCGCGTTGGCACCGACTTCCTATAATGAATGATGGTTCAGAATAACGGCTGTATTCATTATAATAATTAAAAGCCAAACCTGTCATCAAAAAGATATTCTCTTACATTAAGTAATTAATAATATCATTTCAATCATAGCGATATACAATAATAACTATAATAAAATGTAATAATAAATAATTTAAGTTAACCTTCAAATTAACTATTAAAACGAACTAGATAATTTAGTTTTGCTATTTTTAATAAATTGAACTAAATAACTTATAAAGTTTTACAGTGGAAAAAGTATTATGAATTTGAATTAAATAGTTAATCAAGACAATTTATTGAATTTTTTTGAAGAAATCTATTATTATCTAAAATTTATGAGTTATCTTGAGTGTAAATTTACAAGTCTAAGTCAGTAACGTAAAACTGTGGCGAATCCGATTGAATATGTATTTCGCGAGGCATCCTCAGGAGCTGTTAGCATGCCGACCTCTGGTTTCTCGTTCCAGCATGCGAACTGTATATTCTATTGTTTAATTATTAATATAACCCATTGTTGGAGAATAGTGCTAATATACTTGCGGACGTAAAAAACTACCTTTATGTGGAATGGTCATTCTTAGATTTAAGTTATTTCTATTTTATTGTTCTATTACACCTTTGTACTTAGCAGTTAGTATTTTTTCGAAAAGGTTGTAAATAAAGGGATCAAGAAAAATTCCTAAAATAACAGATGTTTAGTTAAGACAGATGCGAGAGTGAGAAACCCAGGTAGTAAGCAAGAGCTAATTGTATGGGACCCGATCAGGCAGTTCCTAACTACTTTCGATGCACACCTCTATCCTTTAACTCTGTATTTTTTTTTAAATAAGCACCATTTAAATTTTAACCGCCCCGTGATTCCTTAAATGAACACACAGCTACTTAACCTTAAAAATAAATACAAAAATAAAGATACATAATTCACCATATATACCTATACTCCATACCATCATTTCGGAATACCTGTTAGTAACAAGTAGCCGCGAGCGTAGGCCCTGATACTTTATCTACGCCGCGCGCGCCGTAGTCGTTCGTAGTACGTAGTACCAATGTAGCGCCCACTTAGGGTGATTAATATTTTGTTTTTTAAATGTATAATTTCTTTGTTTCCCAATTTGGCAATTTCAATTATTTACTTTAATTTTGTTATGGTTACGATTAAGTACCCGTGTGTTCATTTAATGTCACTATTGTACTGTGGCCCTCTGTATATAACAAAGCTTCCAGTCAAAGAGTAATAATAAGATCTATGAAAAACATGGACAAAATATGACGATGAAAATATTTTTTTTTAAATTATAACTACACTCATTATTTGCAACAAAATAAGAATCTTGAAAACAATATCCATATTATTAGAATAATAATTATAATATCAGTGAGAACACACAAAACGAAAACAAATAATCCCAAATTCACTTTCATTGGATAACTTTGTTTCGACGTCATTCATTCGCTACCTCAAGATCTTTCAAAAATTCCGCGACAAAGAGAAGTATCATATGCGCTTTTCTACAGAAACAGGGGTACACCCCTGAAAACGTTATTCAGTACCTGCCTTGTTAGGGCGTAAAAGTATTAATAATATTATTAGTAAGATCAGTTAGATAGATACCAGTAGAACCAGTGGGAGGCTCCTTTGCACAGGATGCCGGCTAGATTATGGATACCTACGGCGCCTATTTTTGTCGTGAAGCAGTAATGTGTAAGCATTACTGTAGGGCGCCGTAGCATCTTATGTCTCAAAGTGACGAGCACAATTGTAATGCCGCTCAGCGTTTTTGGGCTTTTTTAAGAATCCTGAGCGGCACTGCATTGTAATGGGCAGGGCGTATCAATTACCTTCAGCTGAACGTCCTCCTCGTCTCATCTCTTAATTTCATAAAAAAAGATTGACACTTTATTGTATACCAGACTTAAAAATAAAATTTTGTATAAAAAAGATCTTATGTTAATTACAGTCATATGTACTCGATTGGCGGTATTATCGCTTTAAGGTATCTCTTCCAGGCAACCTTAAAAGATACATACATTGTCATTTTAACAGGTATTTTGACAATAATGTCTGTAAATATTCCTTTACTTAATTTAAGTTATACAATAATTACAATAATATACTTATGTTTAATCCAAAAAATTAAAAAGTAAATTTACATATTTACTATTACTTAATACAAAAATAAATACAAAATAACACTACTAAATGAAGGTTGTTGAAACCAACAACAAAAACTTAATCAAATGAAATAAAAACTGAATCAAATATTCCCTTCTCATTTTCAAACACAAAAACAGCTTGGCACGCTTGTTCTAATAATTAATTGAAATCAGTTTGAGTTTTATTGCAACTGCCGGTCGGTGCTTCTTCTGTGATAGCAAAAGCAAAAACAACTTTATTCTACGAGATAGTTTAAATTTAATTTAAGCACAGTACTATCCAAATGTTTTGAGTTTTCTTTAGTGTTAATTCCGCCAATATTCTATATAATAGTCTTTAAACAATTCGACACGTGTTTCGCCCCTACACGAGGCATCCTCAGGAGATGTTTTCTCGCCAAACTCTGGCATGAGACTCGTAAATAATGGCGGAATTAACACTCAAGAAAACTCAAACATTTGGATAATTATGGATTTCCGCAAAGTAACGCCTACTTAAAAAATATTTTCTAATCACAGTTTTGTAAATATAGTTATAAGATTTGTTTAAATTGAATAAATATTTGATATTCTATGAGAGACGCCTAATATATTCAAATTGATTCGCAATTTAATTCGTTCCTTATTCAACAGAAGTAATTCCGAATTCATTAAATTACTGTTACAAATTCCTTCATACTTACAGTATAATAGAAAACACAATATTCATTCATTTTTTTAAATTAAATTTGAAACCAAATTTTGAACGATGCGGGACTCGAACCCGCGACCTCTCGGGTTCCGTCCGAGCGCTCTTCCAACAAAGCCAACCGTTTGACTGACGTATGTTTTGTAGATCTTGGTAGGTCTTGTCGAGCTTACAGGTTGTGGCTGCATCTACGTTCGAGTCCCGCATAGTTCATAAATTTTGGTTACAAATTTTATTCAGATAATTCCAGAAGTATGGGATATCACTTAAAAAATAATAAATTGTTCATTTTTTTTCCACATAGTTAATTAATGTGCGATGAAATATTTTACAATTCACTTTTAGAGTTAAGTCGTGTTTAAATACACAATGCGTAGTTTATGGACGAAGTAAATGTTGGGTTAAAACCACGACGCATAATAGTTGACTGAAATAATACTTTTAATTTACAGAATAAAACAAAATTTATTTTAAAGTGAAACTGCACTGACACAACAATATATTGAGTCAGCTCCTTTTAGCAGGGAATCACGCTCACACTGTTATTTTTATTATAACAGTGTGAGCGAGTATATTCTATTCTATTCTATTCTATTGAAACTTTTATTTTTCGTCTCAGATTTTTTCACCAGTCGGACTAGGGGTGAACTTGAATCATTAATTTCAATCAGGTACGACTTTAAAGTCAGATTGGCCGAGTGGTCTATGGCGCCATTTTTAAGGCGAGAAGAAGCGTAGATTCAAACCCCACACCTACAAAGTTTTTTATACTATATTTATTAGTAAGTAAAGCATAATATTTTTATACAGTTTAACTTTAAAATAATTTTGTAATATTCTGTAAATTAAAAGTATTAATTATTATAACACTAGAAATAAGAGATTACTTGTAACTAATTCTAGTAGGCTTCATAAGATACATAATAGCTTTAAGGGTAAATGTATACACTTCTATAATAAAGTCCCAGCCAATTTTCAGGCATTATCTATAAATAAATTTAAATGTTTTATAAAAAAATGGCTCAGTCGTAAATCCTATTACTCCACTGCTGAATATCTAAATGATCGGACAGCCTGGGACTAGATTGTGATTATTTTATAGCAATAGAAATGACTGTACAATATTGTATACTTTTATTGAAAAGAGCGCAAAAAAAGAATGCTGGGAGAGTTTCTTGCGCCGCTTCATCTCTCTCAGAGCGCCATTTGTTTCCGAAGCGGTAGTAGTATCTAGTAGTTATTAGAAATGACATCAAAAAGAATTCTAAAGGAATCAATTTTGAGAAAATAAATGCCTTTATGCCTTTTGATGAGCTTCTTCTCTCAAATAGTTGTATGTAGCATAAATAATACTATTGTAGTATAAATAAAGAATGTAGATAAATAATATTATTAGAAGCATACAAGTTTTTCAATGAATCATTCTAGGTGTAATGTTTTATAACAAACTAATTAAACAAAGTAAACTTAGCGCTCTACTAACAAGGATTAATGCAGCTTGCGCAGTTGTGAAAGCTTAATGTTGAATGAAATGAATGAACTGCACTGAATAACTAATGCATTATTAATTGATTGAGTGGAATATCTATTAAAGTAATTACCTCTTTCGCGAGAGAGTATCAATTTTAGATTAATTATCAGAGATCGTCGTTTCCAAGTCATCTTTATAATAAAATAAATCAAAAATGTTGTATATTAAATGCTTTTACAAAATTTTCCTGTAAATCCGTTGTTAATAAATGGCTCCTATCAAAAACATACACAGAAACTGAATATTTCCTCAAGATATGTAACTTATAAAACTAAAAAAAATAATGAGTACATACTGTTTAAAACATAGGAATATTCTACATATATTATGAATTATATTTCAAATTATTTACATATGACTTACTAATTAATAACGCTATTTATATAAATAATAATAAAATAAAAACTTAAATAATCTAACAAAATTAATTAATTACAAATAGAAAATATCATTAAGATCGCTATCGGCAGGTAAGGTGCCCATGAAGCTGGCAACGTTACCTCTTTTTATAGCCAAACTTATCCTTTGACAGAGGTACGTACCAGATCTTGGGTCACCTGTTAAATTGGTTAGACGCCTGGATAGCTCTTTTACGAGTTTTTGTGCCGATGAACCCCAAGGACCCATCGTCTCCACCCCAAAGGGAACAAATATGTATCCATCACCGAGTGATGCATATTTCCTCCGCTTTAGGTTTATTTTTATTATGAATTATTTTAAAATGTTGTTAATTACCTTAAATGTATGCGTGCCCCTTCATTTTTAATATTATTACTATCTTAAACCAATATAAATTGATTTACATGAACACTGGTACACATAACACAAGTTAGATCTTATCATGAGTATCAGAGTTTCAATTCAACACTGCATATTATTTAAGATAAGTTAATTTTAAATACGTACTACTTGTATATATTTAAGTGATGTGAATCTCTGTTTAGTGAAATAAAGTTTATTATTATTATATAGAGATATATTTATTCAATGATGGTTATATTAAACTTTAATGCTCTACAATATTGTTTCCAAAGTATCATTATTATACAAATAAAATTTGAAAACAAAGTTTTATGAACGATGCGGCACTCTAACCCGCAACCTCTCGAGTTCCATCAGAACTCTCTTCCAACTGAGCCAACCGTTCGAGCGACGTATCGTTGATAAAATCTCGTATGTCTTGTTCAACTGTCAGGTTGTGGTTCATTGAGTAGAATATCTACGAGTATTTAAGTCATGAATTACGGCTCTCGCCAGAGAAAATATTTAAATTTTGGATCAATTCAAAACTCAACATTAATGTACTATAATATAGTTTATTACAAAAATGATTTTATACCTTAGAGATTTAATTTGAGGCTGAAAACTCTTTCTTATATTTAACCAGTTGGTGCCTCCAGCCACCGACGGGTGGATACCAAAATGTCACCTTTATTTGCCGTCAAGCAGTAATATGCATTTTTGTGTTTGGTTTGAAGGCTCCATGTGAGGCTCCTTTGCACCGGATGCCGGCTGGATTATGGGTACCACAACAGCGCCTATTTCTACCGTGAAGCAGTAATGTGTAAGCATTACTGTGTTTCAGTCTGAAGGGCACCGTAGCTAGTGAAATTTCTGGGCAAATGAGACTTAGCATCTTATGTTTCAAGGTGACGAGCGCAGTTGAAGTGCCGCTCAGAATTTGAAGGTTTTTCAATCATCTTGAGCGGCACTGCATTGTAATGGGTAGGGCGTATCAATTACCATTAACTGGACGTCTTGCTCGTCTCGTCTCTTATTTTCATAAAAAAAGGGCGCTTAAGGGGGTTAATGGGACTTAGCATTTTACCTGTGTCTCACAGTTTTCAAGAATCCATAGCGGCACTGCATTTTAAGGGCAGGGCGTATCACCTACCTTTTTCGTAAAAAGTTGAGCTTTAATGCAATTCTTTGAAATGAATATCAACTGCTTTATCATTGTAAATTTTTTTTAATACATTTAATGCAAAGTTATATAGCAAATACTCAAGCGCTGTCATCTATCTGTATACTTATATAAAAGCGAAATACCACTCACTCACTGAGTGACTAAACACGAAATCTCAGAAACTACAAAGCCAACAAACTTGAAATTTGGAAGGTAGGTTCTTTCTAGGATGTCAGAGGGGTGAAAGGGGGAGTCGAAGGTTGTATCAAAGTCCTATGTTTTTGAAGTTAGAGGCGTGAAAATCGATAGTTAGGTTATTCGCTTTAAATAATAAAAATCGGTATTAGTCATTTTGGAAAATCCCCTTTTAAGGATGGTAAAATAGGGGGGTGGGGGTTAACGTTTTTTTAGAAAAGTTAGTTATTATTAAATAATTATTTAATTATAGTTATTTTCCACTTGTTATTTAAAATGTAGGTTCTTTCAAGGGGGCAAGTGTAAGAAGATAGCATCCTATGAGAATCCCCCACATTGAAATTTTGTTTACGGGGAAGTTTGGAAAAAATAGAACCGTCAGCTCTTTATTCCGAAAAAAAATATTAATAGCTACCTCTATAGGTATGAACTATGAAGTGCGGTTTTTACTAGCGCTAAGACTTTTGTCGATAGGTTTAAGTAATTGCCCTTCCAGCAGGAAAATAATCTCGTAGGAAATCTGACAATTATACACGGACGAAATATAATATACGTTAGGTACAAATTATATCTTTACAGCCGTAAAGTATAATTTGTATTATATATATGTATAGATTATTAGTCGTGCCACAGAATAATAATTATTGCTTACATCTTTACCATCTTTATCACTCGTAAAATGCTTGACAAATAGACCAATTTCTAGAACAAATGAACAAGTTATAACACGTAATAACGATGTTTCCTTTGTCTGCTCGTAAATCAACTTAGATGATATCATTAGTTATGAAACTATGTTATTTGCTCTTGAGTTGAGGCTGTTGTATGATGACGTATAAAATATAAATATCTGGACGACCGAGCCTTGCTCGGATTTCTAAGAAGGTACAAAACATGAACAAAAAAAACTAATAGGACATCAAAAAACTTTCCGGATCACCCAATGTCCCATCTGAGCTATTACAGTATTGTATATAGTGGCGAAATTTACGTTTTCTACTATTATTGTAGCTGTTTGTCATTAAAACACGGATAAAACTAAATTATTTTAAATTGAAACCAAGCAAGATCGATTTATCGCCCCCGATATCCCCTGTATACTAAATTTTATGAAAATCGTTGGGGCCGTTTCCGACATTCAGATTTATATACAAGAATTGCTCGTTCAAAGATATAAGATTTAGAACATGAAAAATTAAATGGTTTAAGATAATGTATATCGAACGAATGTTTTTAAAGCTATTGATACATTCCACTTCATTGAAATTAAAATATAAAATATATATAAGTAGCTGACCCAACGACCATTGTTCTATTTATAATTAAAAAAACTCTTGCGAGTGGAATTTTGCAAAATTCTTAGCTAACCTCTATTCGGCGAAAGGAATATACCTACCAAATTTCAAGACTTATTGTTCCAGAGATATCGTGATGAGCGATATGTGGAAATCTCTTATCTTAATATATATAAATTACGTGACACGTTGTTTGTCCGCTATGGACTCCTAAACTTATGAACGGATTTTAATGGGGATTACTTCATGGAGTGCAGTTTGGTCCAACTTGAGAGATAGGATAGTTCGATTTGGGACCCATAAATCTTTTTATTTTCAATATTTGTTTTGTTCAATAATTAAAATTCACTCGAATATTCAGCGTTTAAAATGAATCGCTCATTTTTTGTAAACAAAACAATAAAAAAATCGAAGAAAAATGGCGGGATTCGAATAACCTACTTTTTTTTACGTCGCGCGACGTTCTGGTAGTGAGGAACGCGCGTAAACGAAAATGTTCTTTTTTTGAAATTCATACAGATACCACGCATCGAGCAATAAGAATGTGGCTGTCTGTTGAAACTCTTTGCGCATGAAGGGATCGAAAAAAAAACATAGGAGTGTTATTATGAAATTCAGTACAACATTACAACACTCGTTTGGATGATGTAATGGTTATTAGAACATCCGGTGTTTTAATGTTGGCAATAAGCTAATTGTTTCAGAATGTTTAATAGAGCATTTAAAGCATGGGTGTAGATAAAACTACTGAACAGATTATCATGATATCGGCATATATCTAGATTGTTTGATATCCAAATTTACACATTTTTATAACGCATTAGTTACTGTATAATGTAATGGTTATTCGATATTCCAATTAGTACCAACATTCAGTTATGATAATATTAATAGAATAATTTGTAACTTGTTAATATTATATTGTTTTAGTTATTATATTAAGTATATTTTCAGTAATTGTAATATTATCTTCTTAATATATATAAATTACGTGACACGTTGTTTGTCCGCGATGGACTTCTAAACTAATGAACGGATTTTAATGGGGATTACTTCATTCAGTGCAGTTTGGTCCAACTTGAGAGATAGGATAGTTTTTATTTCCAATATTTTTTTTATATGGACATATTTTCTACGAGAGAATTTATTGACGCACGGTTTGACAGTTCCGCTATGAAACAATTTCATTATATCAAAAGAGAGCATTTTTTACGAAATAATTCTTGATGGTGTGAAATATTATTGGCAAAGTCCTATAACAGTATTTTTTTATTATCTACTGTCGGGGCAGCGAGTTCGATTCAGGCAGGCAACGCGAGCACACATGCCGCGTTATCTGTCCTCCTTCGAATACTTATTACCTGCGTTATCGCACTATCTGCTCAGGCCACCTGGGCTAGCTATTGTTATCACGCGCTATTGTTCGGGACTCTTTGAGTCTCGCATCTGCTACGTTCCTTCGCAGAACGAAGCTTAGTTATTATCAGTGTTAATTACCCGGTTTACGATCGTGTTAGTTAGCACCTGTGCTGTGTTTCGCGATTCTGCACGCTAATCGTGTATGTTTGTGAGTTGCAGTTCGTGCCGTGTGTGTCTTCTCCGCGGGGGCCTGCACAGCGTGGATCGGGGTTCCGGCCCAGCCAGTCTACATCGAGTAAAGCTAAGTCTTAGGCTTAATTACCATTATTAATTTCTTTAAATTTTGCTATATTATATTATTATTAATATTATTTTATTAATGTACAAGTGTCCAACTAAACTATAGTTGTCCACTTAATCATTATATTCCCCCTCTGCCTGACTCGGGCAGCGGGGGTTGTTACCTTTAAATTAACATAAACAAACATTATATGAACCATGGCTTCACCAATGGTTCTTGACGAGGGTTCCCTCAAGGCCCTCATGGCTCAACTGGCACCGCTCATAGCGGATCAGATAAATAAGGTGGCAGCCGCCACCAAAACCAAAAATTACGCCTCGGCATCCGATAAGTCGTCGGATGACGAATCGGAAATGGAAGTCGGAAGCATTTCTGACGCGAGCTCCGCGGCCTCGGTTAAACCGAGGAAAATGATTTTAAGGTCAGCTCGTCCGCCTGTTCTACAGGCATATTTTAACGCCCAGGCGACCCCTAAGGTCCCGGTAGGTACTCTCGACCGCACGGAAGCCCCTCAGGCCTCCAGTGCTTCACCGGCCCAGCCGGATACCGCTCTTCCGTCGAGAGCAGAGAGTGTCGCGTCGGACACGGATGGCTTCACCACCGTGAGCCGTAAAAAGAAGCGGACAAAGGAAGCGTCTAGCGCTCCTTCCTCCCCGCCGCCCGCAAAACGCGCTCCGCGCGACCATCCGCAAGCCGTGCGGCCCCCGCCTCTTTTCATAAGCGACAGGGCCCAGTGGCTTGCAGTACGCAGAGCGATACCCTCATCGCTTCAATACACGGCCAAGGCCTATACCAGCTCTATTAAGATAGAGCTGAAGACAATTGCGGACCACCTTTAACATCTATACTCAGGGAGCTACGTATTGGCTTCCACACGTACGCCCTCCCTGAGGACAAAAACTGCGGGTCGTTCTTAGGAACATCCCAAAGGAACTCAACATTAAAGAGATCCACGCTGACCTCAAAGAGCAGGGCTACCCTGTGAATGAAGTCCATCGCATGCACAAACGAATTGATAGGTCGCCGCTGAACCTGGTGCTG
>CATIXQ010000012.1:11572412-11611519 GCA_949711755.1 Leptidea juvernica | reverse complement strand
TCCGGTGCACCCCGATATTAGCTCAAACCTGCTCACGTATATTTTCGAATGGTTGGTAGATATTGACATTCTGTAAGTGTTTTAAAATCCTATTTAGAATAAATATACACGAATTGCCACCGATCCAATATTCTGTGAACGGCTTCATCACTTAGCGTTGCGTCGAGTCGTCTCCTTTGTATAACTTCAACCGTATTTATCAAGAGCCGTGTTCCGAGGAGCTATTATTCATTTTCAAGAAAAATGTAATATAATAAAAATGTCTTACACAAAAACTTAGTTACATAGCGTTTTAACCATCTAGAATAACTTCTCCACAGAGCTGTTGTCAACAAGCAGTCCAGGGAGGCTACTTTGCACAGGATGCCGGCTAGATTATGGCTACCACAACGGTGCCTATTTTTGCCGTGAAGCAGTAATGTGTAAGCATTATTGTATTTCGGTCTGAAGGGCGCCGTAGCTAGTAAATTTACTGGGCAAATGAGACTTAACATTTTATGTCTCAAGGTGACGAACGCAATTGTAGTGCCGCACAGAATTTTTTGGTTTTTTTTTTGAAGAATCCTGAGCGACACTGCGTTGTAATGGGCAGGACGTATCAATTACCATCAGCTTAACGTCGTGTTCATCTCTCCCTAATTGTGATAAAAAAAACATCGATTTCTCTACATCATGTGTTGTTCCCTCTTAGAATAAATAAAATTCAGAGTCCTTCAATTAAATCTTATACAATTAGTTAAAGGAATAGATATTGATGATGCTAGCCGTGTTTTAACTATGTTATACCCGATATTCATAAGAGAAATAAATCCAGGATACTCTTAGGATAATCTTAATAAGTAAAGGAAACCAAACTAACTCTTAAAAAAATTGTATGTAGTAAGCTATACAGGATGTAAATTAACTTCATCTTAAAAGTGGGGAGTTGCAATTGGATCATGTTCTGAATAATATATTGCCACAGAAAATTTCCAGAAACATATATATAAAATACAGTTTATTTTTAATTTTTAACAATATAAATGCAACGCAGTCAGTTTTTTAATCATTGCTTTCCAATTAATTATGTTTAGACCCAAATGGCCTTACAAATAAACTTGGTATATATTTATAACTGAGAATAAACCATGAATATTTAAAATGTTGACTATTTCGCTGGCAACACTGTCAATACAATGATAATTCTGAAGTTTTCCGAATGTGCCTTGCAAATTAGGTGTCATAACAACTACTGTAAATTAAGAAAACGATAAAGAAAAAGATAAAAAAGTTGATATTGATATATTTTCAGGCAATAATCTGTCATTTAAAAGGAATTTATTTCATTTATATTCATAAAATATTGTTTTGTAAATTATAGGTAAAACGTATATTCTATTCACATAACTTATAAATACTCATAAGTTTAAGTCTGTTTTATATAATTGTGAAATGTTCATGGAATTCATGTTTTAATTATTATAAGATATTATTGATTTCTTATTCATTTATGTTTAATTCAATATGTTTGTGTCTATGTTTTTGAAATATGTGTTACACCTATAATTAAGTCAACACTTAGAATTTATTATTTAGAGTCTGTCTTGTTGGTGTTAAACTAATAAATAAATAAAATAAAATAAATAAAATTAGCGCGGGAAAAGCTTTACGTCCAAAAAAACCTAATCATAAGCAAAATTGCATATTCTTGGATTTATCTCAGGTAGAACTTTATACTAAGTTTATTTGTAAGGCCGTTAGATTAAAGTAATAAATGTAAATTAAAAAAAAAACAATGATTAAGCTATATATGGAGCTGGGATTATGGGGCTAAATGGGATTCTTACGTATTCAGAGGTTGTCTGATTAAATCTTGTATCTATACTAATACTTAATACTTATATAATATTATAAAGCTGCAGTGTTTGTTTGTTTGAACGCGCTAATCTCTGGTACTACTGGTCCGATTTGAATGATTCTTTCAGTGATGGGTAGTCCATTAATCAAGGAAGGCTATAGGCTATGTTTTTTTTTTTTCAAAATTAGGGATCTGTAATAAAATTGCTATTTTGTAACACAAGGTGTAAAATCGAAAACCTATTTTTGCGTGCGCTGCAAAAACTATTGACAATAGAACAAAATGATGTACAGGCTATAATATAGGCAATATTTTATTACTTATAAAACTATCGCGTGAATTATACTTTATATGGCAAAACAACGTTTGCCGGGTCAGCTGGTGTGAAATAAACATATTTCTGAAATATTGAAACTTAAATTAATGATTCTGTATTGAAAATATATTTATATTTTGCACCGGTTCGTAGACGCCGCTGAAAATCGACTAATACGAACTGTGAATAAAGAATTACACTTTTTCGAATATGGAATCGTATTGCTAAATTACTATCTAAGTTTATATCGAAATATATTTCTCCGGTGGATTTGTTTACACTATTGTTTTATAAAGGTTGCAGTATTTAAGAATAGTGCGATATTAACATGGCCTGGTCTATCTGCTGTCAATCATCATATTAATATCAGCGGGAAGACGTCCACTGCTGCACAAAGGCCTCCCCCAAAGATCTCCACGACGATCGGTTCTGCGCTGCTATCTTGACCAGATCATCGGTCCATCTAGTGGGGGGGCCTACCAACACTGTGTGCAATTATATGCCCTGCCTACTGCCACTTCAGTTTCGAAAACGTTTGGACTATATAGGTGACTTTGGTTCTCCTACGGATCTCCTCATTTCTCATTCTCTCGAAATTTCGAGCATTTATGCTAGCTAGCCTATATAGTCCTCTCTATTGCCCTCTGAGCGACCATGAGCTTTCTCATCATGCTGTTAATCATATTTTATTATAATTGTCAAAAAAGTTATGATTAGTTTACCACGAGAGTCAAAAAGCCCTCATATTTTTAATAACTAGCCGTCAACATTACGTATGTTTTTATGTATTTCATTCATCTATACACTCAAATATTAGCTCGGACTATGTTGACTAATGCCCATTCAAAAACACAATAAACAATTAATCTTTTTTCAAGTTGATTTCAAAGGACGCGCCTTGTTCCATAAGCCATTATATGATGAAGTACTAATAATTTATAATAATAATAATAATATTGACACACTTTTTACACAAACCATCTTGCCCCAAGTTAAGCATATATAGCCTGTGTTATGGGTTACAAGACAATGATATATTTAATACAATATACTTACTTAAACATACATAAATTCATATAAACATACATAAATACATTTAAACATCCATGACTCGGAAACAAACATTCATCATATAAATGCTTGCACCTACCGGGATTCGAACCAGGGACCTCTAGCTTAGTAGGTAGGATCGCTAACCACTGGGCTATACAGGTCAGTTATAGCGAAAATAAAATATAATACAATTACATATAGTTTTGAAATCCAATATTGTGAAGGAAAATGGACTCAAGTACTTTTTTTGACTTACTTAAAACAATGAACTTACTGAAAAAAAAGAAATTTGATATTCATAAGTGTCATTTCCGTGACCTACGTGCATAAAGTGATTTAGATTTGATTACTACCGCAACATTCTCAAAAACATATTTTTCTAACTGAATCTACAATAAATAACTTCAATTTTTGAATAGAGCTTCGGTTCTTGAGTTTATGTAATCTTAATATATCAAGCCTTTTTATCACATAACCCATACCAAGTCAACGTGCTCCATTTATTTGTGAGGAGGTGCGTCCTCGCAAGGTAAAACCCGTTTGCTGAACATCCGACTTGGAAGTGTATCTCTTTGAGCTGTATCTTACTTTGCTGCAAGATGCAATGAAGCTTTATCAAACAAGTAATATGTGTAATATTTTCTAAGCTTCGTTTTAAATTTTTAAATTTCATTTTAGAGAAAAGCTCACGGAGAATACAGACACTATTTTGTGCCAAATGATGAGTATGTAACATTATGTTATAGAATACTATCACACGTGACTTCATCCGCATTGAATAGTTACTTTGGGCAACATTTTTTTATTTTTTAGGATACTTTTCAAGTAATACACAATATACAATCTGCTCTTTCCGCTCTATAATACAGCGCATATCCCTTGTCACTGTGGATAGTCTCTTTAATAGTATTTCCCTGTGAACTTTAATCTCCTATTTCATTCCTATGTAGGTGAAAGTTTCAAAAATACTCGAACACATGTTTTTATTATTTCTTAAGAAGTGTCTTTATACAATGTTTCATGGTTTTATCTTCGATAATGACGAATTTGTATACTAACTGCCATTCCCTATTTCAACCCCTCCAATAATTTTTTTGCAATCAAATGGTGGCCTATGTCCTTTTTCAATATCTAGTCCATCTCTGTTCTATATTTTATCAAAATCGGTTCGATTGGTTAGGTGTGAAAGAGTAACAAACTTATTTATAATATTAAGTAGGGATGACCATGCAAAGCTCTTTTAAGACCTGTGTATCACCACATCTTGTCAGTGTTTTTGTCCGGTGTCACAATATCTTTGGTAAGCCGAGAGAGATAATCTAATAACATTCAAAGTGTTTGTTCTAAACTCACACCGCCTTACAAATAACATTGGTATAAAGTTATACCTGAGAATAAACCAATAATTATATGCAAAATGTTGACTGTATCGCTAACAACACTGTCAACACAAGGATACGAGTAATTTTGAAGTTTTGCAAATGTCAAGCAGCCTTGTAACCTTAGCTTGTAACTAACGTGGGAATCATTATACGAAACAATCCAAATGAACCAATCATAAGCAAAACATCTATTTGTAAACATTTTACATAACTACATGTTTTCATTATTGTAACTGTGTTTCAAGATTTTCACTTAGAGGGCCATAGATCTTTTTTTTATGAAAATAAGGGACAAGACGAGCAGGACGATCAGCTGGTGTAATTGATACGCCATACCCATTATAATCCAGTGCTGCTCAGGATACTTGAAAAACCCAAAAATTCTGAGCGGCACTACAATTGCGTTCGTCACCTTGAGACGAAAGATGTTAAGTCTCATTTGCCCAGTAATTTCACTAGCTACGGCGCCCTTCAGACCGAAACACAGTAATGCTTACACATGACTACTACACGGCAGAAATAAACAATAATTAATATATTTCATCTGATATATTATTTCAATAAAAATCCATCGTAAAGTTGTAAGTGTTATTTCTATTGCTTGTACTACGATCGTTGAGGAAGTAAAATCTGTTTTTACGATCCTTAAACAAACAATATCGACGTACCGTAATCGTAAAACAAACGCGTCCCTTTATAATTGTGAAGAAGCTATTTCAATAGAATATGTATATAACATTTTAAAGTGCATTTCACAATAAAACATACCATGTTATTGGTAAAAAGAAAAAAAACTTTTGACATTCTTAAGTGTTATTTTGTTGGCCTGGATGAATAAAGTGATTTTGATTTTGAATATATTATTCTAATGATAGACTAATGCAATCGATACCCAATACAGAAACAAAACACTACAATAAATAAATTATAAGCACTCAGAGATCTGATCACTCACACAAGATCAAATAATAATACTAATAAAGTACATAATCAAGAATTCTTTAAAAGAAGAATATTTTATAGTCAATAAAAGATTTTATTAATAAATAACCTAATCCTTACATTATTATATTAATAAACATAAAATTTAAGCAATAACCAAAGCTTTTCTCAAGTTAAAAAATTTCAATATTAAATTATAGTTTCTACTTAGATTAGTTTTTTTTTTATGGAATAGGAGGACAAACGAGCGTACGGGTCACCTGTTGTTAAGTGATCACCGCCGCCCACAATCTTTTGCAACACCAGAGGAATCACAGGAGCGTTGCCAGCCTTTAAGGAAGGTGTACGCGCTTTTTTTGAAGGTACCCATGTCGTATCGTCCCGGAAACACCTCACAAGGAAGCTCATTCCACAGCTTTGTAGTACGTGGAAGAAAGCTCCTTGAAAACCGCACTGTGGAGGACCGCCACACATCCAGATGGTGAGGATGATATCCTAACTTGTGGCGTGTCGTGCGAAGGTGGAATTCAGCGGCAGAAATCAGGTTAAACAGCTCTTCGGAACACTCCCCGTGATAAATGCGGTAGAAGACACACAATGAAGCGACGTCTCTACGCAACGCCAAGTGATCCAGCCGTTCACAGAGCACTGTGTCCCCGACAATTCGAGCTGCTCTGCGTTGCACGCGGTCAAATGGATCGAGCTGATACTGGGGTGCGCCAGACCAGAGATGACAGCAATACTCCATGTGTGGCCGGACCTGCGCTTTGTAGAGCGCTAGTATGTGGGCCGGCTTGAAGTATTGCCGTGCTCTATTAATGACGCCCAGTTTCTTTGAAGCCAATTTGGCTTTGCCTTCCAGATGACCACGAAATCGGCAATCGCTCGAGATTTCGAGACCCAGTATTCCGGTACTAGGCGAGGCTTTGAGGGAAGTGTTGTCAAAGAGCGGTGATACGACAAATGGGGTTTTTTTAGTGGTAAACGAGCAAACTTGAGTCTTCTGGGGGTTAAATTGGACAAGGTTCAATTTTCCCTATTCCGCGACCTTCTCAAGAGAGGACTCGATAGAAGACACAAGTTTCTCCCGGCACTGGTCGACGATTTCCCGAGAGAGACCTGCATGGCCAGTGTATACGGCATCACCAGTGCTGTCGTCTACATAGCAATGAATGTTGGAGGTGTCCAACATATCATTGATATGCAGAAGAAACAGCGTGGGAGACAGCACACAGCCTTGGGGCACTCCAGCATTCACGGGCTTCGGGTTCGAGCAATATCCGTCGACAACGACCTGTATGCTGCGCCCAGTGAGGAAGCTGGAGGTCCACTTGCACAAGCTCTTGGGAAGCCCATATGATGGAAGTTTGGAGAGGAGCGCCTTGTGCCATACACGATCAAAGGCCTTCGCTATATCCACGCTAACTGCCAGGCCTGCCCCCTTGCTTTCAATAGCCGCTGCCCATCTATGTGTTAGGTATACCAGAAGATCACCTGCCGACCGACCATGGCGAAACCCATATTGTCGGTCGTTGATCAACTGGTGACCCTCTAGATATACCAAGAGCTGACGGCTAATTATGCTCTCCATGATTTTGGAGAGCAGGGAGGTAATAGCAATAGGCCTGTAGTTTGCCGGATCCGAACTGTCTCCTTTTTTTGGATCGGATGGACAAGGGCTGACTTCCATGAGTCAAGGACTACGCCTTTAGAATAAAAGTGCCGGAATAAACGCGTTAGCACCGGCGTCAACTCAGGGGCACACGTTGTAAGCACGATTGGAGAAATGCCATCCGGCCCGCTCGACTTCCTGACGTCCAACGAAAATAGAGCTCGCCTAACAGTTTTCTGTCTGAACTGTACTTCTGGCATAGAGCTCTGACACCGCGGGATGGTCGGCGGTGTTTTTCCGTTGTCGTCAAGAGTCGAGTTGGAGGCGAAAAGAGCGCACAAGAGATCGGCCTTCTCTTTTGCCGTATGGGCCAGGGTGTAATTCCTCATGTGCAACGGCGGCATGGACGGCCGGCTGAAGTTACCAAGAGCAGCTTTCGACAACGACCAGAACTTGCGTGTTCCGGTCGGGTAACTAGAAAGCTGCTCGCCGATTTTGACGACGTGTTTTGATTTTGCACGGGCGATTTGCCGCTTAAAAAATCTGGAGGCACGGTTGTATAACCTCTTAAGAACTATGCAGTTCGGATCCTTTGTGCCCAGCGCCGCAACCCAAGTTCGATACTCCTGTTTTTTGCAGTCAGATGCTGCTTTAACTGACGCATCGAACCAGGGCTGTGATCTGCCACCGATGGGCACTACAGAGTTTGGTATAAAAATATCCATACCCTGTAGTATCACATCGGCTACTGCAACGGCGCAGGCACTAGGATCATCTGAAGGGAAACAAACCCTGCCCCAAGGGTAGGATGCAAAAAAGGAACGCATCCTATCCCAATCTGCTGACTTGTAGTGCCAAACGCGGCGGGTCGCTGGTGGTCTGCGACGTGGGCGTCGGATAGGCACTACACTCCTGACCAGGCAATGGTCGGACGTTCCGAGAGGGGCGCCGACAATGACCTGGTAACCATCGGGATGTGAAGTCAGCAGAAGATCTAATAAGGACGGCATGTGGCTATCCACATCCGGGAGCCGCGTTGGCGACTCAACCAATTGGGACAGACCGTACGCCAATGCAAAATTATGCACAGATCGCCCTGTGTAGTCTGTGGTACGTAATCCAAGCTATTCGGCATTGTGCCCGTTGAAATCACCCAAGACTACGATTTCAGCGGAGGGGATCTGTGCAAGCACGTCGTCAAATGCCGCTTGAACGCAGCCCATGAGATGATCGGTTTCTGCGTTACCACTATGGGACCTGTAGACACACGCATAGATGCGGACGCGGTCCTCTAAATCTACGCGGAGCCAGAGAGTGGACAGGTCCCTACCCTCAAAATTGCCGAGACGGCGACAGCAGATATCCTCCCTAACGTACACACATACCCCGGCATGAGGCAAAAAATTGTGCTCAATTTTGTACCCGGGGTACGTTAAATATGACGTATCGCTAGGTCGAGATATCTGCGTCTCCGTAAGGAAACACAAGCCCGGCTGCGCCGTCTCAAGGTGGTGGTGGACGGCGTTTAAATTGGAGTGAATTCCTCTGATATTGCAAAAGTCCATGTTGAGTGTGGAGCGGGGTGCCGTGGTGTTACTGCCTCGTTTGTCCTTGGTCATGCGCGGTTCTGTGCCCTCCCCAGAATACGAAGGACAGCCCGAGCTAGAGTGCTCGGGGAGGGATTCTCCGACTCTGGTAGAGCCGGTACCCTCCTTTAGTTTAAGTTATCACTTCTGTCAGGCGCCCCGCACACGTTATCCTTATTCATTATTATTTTTAGAAAGAAATAAAATATATTTATTTGGTTCAAAAACAAATTTGCAAACACAAAAATTATAATCATACACATAAACATTGAACCAAAAGGTCGTCTGTTCAGCTTTATGTTATGAAACTACCCACAACGCTGGTATTCTGTAGACGCCTATCATGGGAAAGTTGCTACGCAAGTAAACATAAAAAATCAAATCTTACAAACAAAAATTAAATTATGCACAAAAATATAATTATGAAACAATGCTCATATTTCAAAAATAAAATTAATTAAACTTATATAAAACAAGAAATGTAACCCAATAATGAAAACTACTAATAACAGAGAAAAAAATAATATTAATATAATTTCATTTGAATACAGTACTAAAAACAATCACTTAATTTAGTGTAAGGTGTCCATCATTCAATCCCTTACCCACATACATTTCATATATCACGCTCAGGTTGTACTTAGTTGAATAACAGGAGTTATTTATGTGTTAACTGCTGTGCATATTACCGATAAGGGGTCGGATGTTAGGGGATGATATCCGACATATCTGCTATTCCGGAAGTCATCCTCTAGCTTATCATGCTCTGAACTCGCATTGGCCAGAGCGACTTTATAACATTACTCGTATGTTCTTGATTTGAAATTGTACTAAAATTCAAATATTTGTATGATGGATATTCTTTTATACAAATGATTTGAGTTTTCTTTAGTGTGAATTCCTCTGGCAATTTGCCGAGATTTGCCGAGATTTGCCGAGATTTTGGCGAGACAACACGTCCTGAGGATGCCTCGTATAGAGGCGAAACACGTGTCGAATTGTTTAAAGACAAATATTGGCTGAATTAAGACTTAAGAAAACTCTAATCACTTGTATAATTATGGATTTCCGCAAGGTGACCGCCTACTTCAATAAAAGATGTTCTTTTGTTATTATTTTTGACAAACACTTTATTATTCTGATTCGTTTTACGACTTGAATTATTATAAGTACCCTTAAAATATATTATATCATAGTCAAGAACACATGAAGGGAGTGCGAAGGTGATTCGGTATTTGTTTTAGTTCAGGTGTATCCAGCGTGCGGTGCGAGCGCCGAGCGTCGATCGAGCGCTGAGCAGGCAGTCAAGGAATAACTATCGAGCGAGGCGGTTGTGTCGGGAACACTACGTTCTTATTACGTAATCTATTATAGCTGTAAAGTGTAACGTTTCTTGCTTATTATTACACCGTGTGTTTCTGAGACTGTTTTTATTCCTGTCGTGTTAAATGATCACAATAATTTTTAATGTTAGCAGCAAGCTATCTGAATCTTTTATAGAAGATTCATGGGTGTAGATAAAGTCTTGTATGCAACTATTGGTAATTAGGTATTACACTCATGTGATACTATTATCACACCAACTCACATTCGTGTTTTAATACCCCTTATTACACAACAGTTGCATAAATAACTATTACGCAAAATTTATTGAATTAGGCGTTACTTTGCGGAAATCCATAATTATACAAATGACTTAGGCTTCCTTTAGTGTTAATTCCGACAATATTTGTTTTTAAAACAATTCGACACGTGTTTCGCCTCTATACGAGGCAGCCTCAGGACGTGTTGTCTCGCCAAAATCTTTTTTTCATTTTGTGTCGATCTCAGATCTCGTGCCACACTAAAGAAAGCCTAAGTCATTTGTATAACTATTACGCAATCAAATAGGTAAAAAATCTCACACTTGGTACTCTGTTGCGTAGTTTATATGCTATGAATTCTTATTGTTATACACAAAGTTATAACAAACAGGCCTAGTTTTATATAGACAGAGTTTGGAGCTTGTTAAAAATAACATAAGAATGTATTTCTTTTGCAAAAGCGTCGCATAAAGTTGGTTTTCACATTAAATAAAGTATTCTTACGCTAGCTCAAATCGTGCTTACTGTGAAAGAACCGGTAATGGAATGCAATATACGAAAGATCAACTTAGCTTTCTATTTTATAAATTTATTATGTGTATTATACTTAATACTCCTTCCAACAAGGATATATATTTAAAAAACATATTTCATGAATAGTTTCAGTAATAAAATTGTTATTCCTTGAAAATGAGAAAATACTTAAAAAAAGATATCGACTGTAAAATTATATTAAAACATTAACTTAAATAATTAAGTCAAACTTCAAATTAAGACTTTTTTTTTTTTGAGAGGAGTAAATACAGTTACGTATTTATGCCCCGTAAATAATATACGCCCCGGGGCGTAATATGTCGGACTCGAGTGTCAGCGTAAGCGGACACCCCATACCGACTAAAACCTCCTCTATGCTGTTAGCCATGCTTTTACAGCTACATAGGACATGGGCCGAGGAGGGCGCAAAGACAACGCAACAACAGTCGCGGGGCGTCTCCTAAGGAGACTCGAACCTCGGACCGGCTGTGTGCTTGTGGGAAGGAGAGAGAATGAAAATGAAGATGAAAGATGAAGAGATGAGAAGAACACACTCGCCGGCGAGTGTGGTGATGTTTTGTGTAATGTTTGTAAGTGTGTATGTATGTGTTTATGAGTGAATGTATGTATGTAAGTAGTGTAAATGTTTGTGTGCATGTATGTTTGTGGAGTGTGTTTGTGATTGTGTAAGTGGTGTATGTCAGTCCGTCTGTCAGTCCGTGAGTGAGTGTGAGTGAAGTGAAACGCTTACAGGCCGAGGACTAACGTCTCGTCGGGTATCAAAAGAATGTGTGGTGTATCTAGGTTGCGGGCAGCTGGCCATCGTCAGAGTGACGAGTGCCAGTGGTTTGCGGTGGTTGACCGCGTCTACGAAGGTGATGTGTGCGTGTCTGTGTCGGTGTTTGTGTGGGGGCCGCGTTCGCGATGGTGATGTCGTCATCAGGGTCTACCGTGACGTGCCTGGGACGTCTTATTGGGTTGTTAAATTAAGACAAGTTAACAATGCTTAGGATCGTTTACACATAAGGTCTCTTTCTAATCGACTTCAAAAAAGGAGGATTTTATTTTTGGAGTCGGTATCAGCCATGGTAAGTTTGTAAATACATACATAGTTATAGGTAAGATGTGCTTGAGTCGCACACGCGACGTAAGGAGGCGAGAGGCGAGAGCGGGGCTGCGGCGGGAGGACACCGATAACAAAAATAACATTAATCATAACTAGAATTAGATTAATTAATAAGATTGTATAAAAATACGCAATAATTTTTATACTTTTTAGTGCATATTATCATATCTATTGTTTTGGAATAAGTAGTGTTTCTGAAATCGTTTCTTTTTGTTAAAGTTTTTCTTCGTATTCAATATTCACAATTTTGCTTTATGAAAAGCGTTAGTGTTGACAAGGACGCAAGCATGTAACAACAACACAGCTGATGTATTGTATATTACTATGTAAAAAATATGAGAAACAAATTTAGAAAGAAAACTTAATAATTTAGAAGATATTATAAACCTTAAAAAATTAACAAAGAAACCGACTTCAAAATCACTACTTCAAAAAATAGATATAATACGCACTAAAAAGTAAAACAATAATTGCATATTTTTATACAATCTAATAAATTGATATTGTTATTTTTGGAATCGGTGTCTTCCCACCGCGACCCCGCTCTTGCTGCTCGACTGCTTACGTGGCACGTGCGACTCAAGCACATCTCACCTATGTATGTAGTGACAAAACATCCTTAGCTGACACCGACTCCAAAAATAACAATATTAATTTATTAGATTGTATTGAAATACGCAATTATTTTTTTTACTTTTTAGTACATATTATATCTATTGTTTTGAAATAGTGTTTTTGAAGTCAGTTCTTTTTTTGTTAATTTATTTTTTATTTTTAGTGAATCTCAAGTACACTTACTAATTATTTCTCTAAATTTTATTGACCAGTATTGCAGCCAAAAATACAAGATCCATATAAAAATACAAATGAATGACACGTTAGAAATGGGTTTTTGTTATTTTTATTAGAGGTGTTATATTACATAGCTGATAAAATAACCGGTTATATATTTATTTTCATATTACCTATTATTTATTAAAACTGGCAAGCGTTATTTAATATTTATACGATACGCGATTTTTGTCACCTGCCAAATTATGTTAAATCAAGTTTGTAAGCTTCTCACATGAAAACATTCAATAGAATTCCAATGACAATACCTCAAAATATGTTCCAATCGGCTGAAAGCGATCATTGAAAATTAATAGAGTGTGTAATTGATACGAGCTATCTCTGATACAGAGTCACAGGTGTATTGAAGCATATATCGATGGAATTCTCTTTGTAGGCAAATCGGTTTGATTTATTACGAGCGGCAACTACGTCTGTGTCACAGATATAAAAGTATATAGAACAGTCATTGGCAAATATTTCATACAATAATACCAATTGCCTGGTAATGAATGACCAATTGAAGTTATATTGAAGTTATACTTCTTTAGGCACGTTATGAAAAAATTATGAGAGTCAAATTATAAGTAGCGCGCGGATCGCTGTAACACATAAGTAACAGGGTGCAGTTGGTTCCTAAAATTTTCTGACGTTTTCGTAATTCTTTATTTTTGAAGTTATACTCCTGTAGGTGCGTTATGAAAAAATGATTCGCTTTCCTTTTCTATATTTTGTACGTTGTCATCGTCATATATACATATTCATTGATCTTAAATAAAAATAATAATTTCAAGTAGGTACCTGTCAAGATGAACATCCCATGAAAATAGGCCCAACCCTCTCGAAAATTCGAAAGAAATACAGACAGGTTATTAATAATAAACTTCCCATAATGTTTGTACTTGTCCCAAATTTTTGTTAAATGTACTTTTTTGTTTGTGAACACATTATTATATTATATCAGCCCATGCCATTAGTGAAAACCAAATTCAAATTGAGACTGAAACGCAAAGACAAACATACAAAAAAAAGGTAAGTTTTGGCGTCGGTAACATAAATATGTTAGGAATAAAAATCTTTTTGAAATAATAATAATATTAACACACTTTTACACAAATTATCTTTGCACCAAACTAGGCAGCGTGTACCATGGGTGCAAGAAAACGATATATTTAATATGATATTCATACTTAAACTTACATAAATAACAATAAACATCCATGATTCGAAAACAAACTTCCATATTCATCTTAGAAATGCTTGCACCTACCGAGATTCGAACCCGGGGCCTAGGTAAGTGGGCAGGGCACTAACCACTGTGCTATTTGGTCGTCCTAATATTTAATGAGCGTTTACGATTTTAATATACTTACTTATGTAGATATGTATAGAAAATTCATACCATTAAAACATCCGAAGACACATTTGCAAATATATTAATAATAATAATTTAAACCATGTATTCTACTGTATCTGAAAAATTTATGTTATCTAAGAAGGTGTGATATGAAATCTTCGTGGATTTCAAACACTCGTAGGTATAAATTTATCTAAAAGGTACTTGTTTATATTGTTAGACGCACAGTGAACGTCAAAAAACTACCACCCATAACTAGAATGCCTTAAATCTGAGAAGAACAGGCGCAAATCAGCGGGCCTATTTTTTTCTTAATTTAGACATAATGTATGTAGTATCGTACAATAAAAAAATAGTTAAATAGCCTGTGAGTATTCACTCCATTCCCAGTGGTATTGGTAAGAAAATCATTTATGTTATAGTACCTTTACCACACAAACGTTCTTTCACATTTGTTTTATACATTTTCTGGGGTCATGTAGTAAAAGCATATTATAATATGTTTATGAACTTATACAACATTATCAAAAATAAATTTAGATAAGAACAATCAATAAGTTTATTTCTTTCAGTTTTCTCTTAATGATTCTTTAAGACCTAGGTTATAAATGGCGCGAATAGGCCTCTTTTGCAGTTAAAAGATGGTATTAATATCGGCTGCAATGCCCTTAACAATATAACTAAACTAGTCGTTCCGTATCTATGTCAGTTAATTGTCTAATTTTTTAACCGCATATGCTGCAGAACTTAGTCTCTTATCTCTAGAACTTTGTCAATAGTTGTATTAATGTACAATTTGCATACCTCATTCAAATGCATAGTACAGACTAAGTTTGTGAACATTCGGCAACTAAGTCTGAAAAAGTCGAGCGAGAGCTTCGACGGCTCAATAGTTTAAGTTTCGTGGAACGTTCTCGAATGTTATTCTTGACAGAATATCTCGTAACTTTAAGAATAAACAAAAAATAATTTTTTTTTTTTTTAATTTACTTTTATTCTTTTAAAAACGTAATATTTACTACAAATTCTATACACGATTTATTGAAATGAACTGATTATTTATTAAACCTCTCCCGGTTTGAAATTCTGCTTCAAAGCGTTTTTGTATTAGGCTCGTTTTGCGTACACTCGTCCCGATTTCACTAAAAGCCAGTCAGAGTAAAATTAATCAGAATAATACACATTCATAATCATATATTTTATATTGTAAATTTTATGAATTAAGTAAGTATGTAAGTTTAAGGCACGCGGAATCTTTCGTAGGTTTCTATCCATAGCTACATAAAAATAACTATTCAATATAAATCGTGAAAAGTTACGAAATTTCCTAATTGTAGCTGATTAATGACACTTATAAAACCCTCTTCGAAAAGTGAAAAGTATAAAATAACTTAATAAAAATTATTTTTCATACAAAGGCTTGTACGTGATTATGGCGTTTTAACACATCTTTCTTAAACATTAAGTACTGATCTTGTGCATTGTATCTAGGTTTTTATGGAAGAAGAAAATACAAATTTCCAGAAACAAATTCAGTATGATTAAACCCTCCAAATATCTGCTTATAAATATTTACATCGCGCATTTAATGGAGATTCTATATGGTAAACATTTATTTCACAAATTTGTAACGATTGCTCAAAACCACGTATCTCCTGGAAGAAGTTTTATTGAAAGAAGTTATCGCTTTATCTTGCTTGTCGTCAACAGGCCTTATGTGTTGGATGAAGCGACATGCCTTTCAACCATATTCACGTACACGTTAGACGGACCTTGATGGGACCTCTTAAGGACACACCATTTTGTTTTAATACCTTTAATGTTTTATACTGGTTAAATTTTAAATAAGTAGTCAAATCCAATATATTTGTATTCTCACCGTATTGTGAATCGAAAAAGCCTGTGAAACGAATGGAAAAACTGCTAATGAATTCAATTCACCCTCACTAAATCCATTTCACTTGAACATATTGCTTCCCTGAATTCCAGTTTGACCCTTTTTGGGAGATTCGTATAAACACGTTTATTTAAAGCTTTCCTTTTTTGGTTAAACATACAGAATTTAAATTTAAAAAATTTATTTCTAACGCACTTTTTTTTATAAAAATACTAACGATCCAAACCTTCGAATGTTTTATTAAAAATGGCTCTGTCGTAAATCCTACTACTCCACAGCTGAATATCTAAGTGATCGGCCAGCCTGGGACTAGGTTATGATTATTTTATAGCAATAACAATGATAGTACAATATTGTATATTTTATTAAAAAGAGCGCAAAAAAGAATGCTGCGAGAGTTTCTTGCGCCGCTTCATCTCTCTCAGAGCACCATTTGTTTCGGAAGCGGTAATAGTATCTAGTATACTAGAAATAACATCAAAAAGAATTCTAATGGAATCAATTTTGGGAAAATAAATGCCTTTTATGCCTTCATCTTCTTCATTAATCATAAATTCTTAAACGATTATCAATTCCATAGCCATCTGGAAGGCAAAGCCAAATTGCAGTTGAAGATACTGGAGGTCCTTAATACAGCAAGGTAACAATTAAATACATCAAGTTAGCCGGCGTTCTAGTGGCGGCCACATCTCATCTCTGGTGTGGTTCACTCCAATATCAACTCAAACCATTGGACGGCATGCAACGCAACGGATCCAGTGTTCAAGAGCCGACATCGCGTAGAGACATCACATTCCATTTCAGCCAGAAGACGTCCACTGCTGTACAAAGAGCTACCACAAGCTTCGCCATGATGACCGGTCCTACGCTGCCCTCATCCAACCTACTCCGGCGATCTCGACTTACATTATCTAGTAATACTAAAATATTTTATATTTGCACCATTAACCATTTTGATGCTTTGATATTGGGCACATTTCATGACTCGTAAAACCTACGCTTTTATACGCATATTAATTGGTATTTTTTTTTATGGAGTATTTTATTTTATTTATTTAGATTCACCAGTGGTAATTACAATAATACATTTATAATTATTATGCTCATTTACAAGTGTCTTATAACTAAATGCATTACCTTTTAAGGTGAATACCGCATGCTAAAATTATGTGTGAAATAATTACATAAAATAAATATAAGTTATAAAACAACCATTCTATAATGTAATGAAATTAAGAAATTAACAAAATCTACTAAACAAGTCAAGATAAACGTAATAAACAAATCAATAATACTTATAAATTATTTATTTACAATACATTTATTTACATTTTTGCGAAACCTTGGCAACGAATCACTGAATGGGTCTAAGCATTTATAATCGTTTATAATTTTGCATAATCGCGACACAGGTGAATTGATCCCCAAAATAGTTCTGCGAGAAGGTTTTTCATATAAGTTCACAGGTTTACGTGGGCATCTAGGCACTCTAAAATTAAACATAGACACAAGAAAGGAGTTGTCATAAATGTTGTTAATACTTTTGTATAAGAAAAGTAAATCCAATATGTCCCTACGTTGTTTCAGATTTAGGAGTAGGAGGACAAACCAACATACACATCACCTGGTGTTAAGTGATCACAGCCCACATTCTCATGCAACACCAGAGGAATCACAGGAGCGTTGCCAGCCTTTAAAGAAGGTGTACGCTCTTTAGGGGCTTTTTTGTGGTAAATGCGCAAACTTGAGTCTTGGGGGGGTTAAATTGGACACGGTTTAATTTACCCCATTCCTATACCATACCAAGAGAGGACTCGATAGAAGACACACGTTTCTCTCGGCACTGGTCGATGATTGCCGGCACTGCCCGAGAGAGACCTGCATGGCCCGTGTATACGGCATCACCAGTGCTGTCGTCTACATAGCAATGTATGTTGGAGGTGTCCGACATATCATAAGCAGAGATATGCAGAAGAAACATTGTAGGTAATAGCATACAGCTTTGGGGCACTCCAGCGTTCACGGGGTTTGGGTTCGAGCCATAACCTTCGACAACGACCTGTTCGCGTTCTTTTATTTGCATTAGGACTTTGCCGGTGACTTTGGTTCTCCTACAGATTTTTCTCATTTGTGATTCGATCTCGCAGGGAAATTCCATGTAAGTCATCAGTGGCAACACAACCTGGTTGAAAATCTTCGTCTTCAGACTCGTACGTACAAAAGAAATATAATCATATTATTATTATACAATATTTCACAATTTAATACTCGTAGCTAGCCGTTCCCGCCCACGTCGCTGGGCAAATTTAAAAGGAAATAAATTAAATAATAAAAATAAAGTAGCTATAAACTATCTAGGATAAATTTCGCATCGAATGGTGGTAGTTTCATGTCGATACGATCAGTGGTTTAGGCGTGAAAGAGTCTCAAACAAAGACCATTTTCATTTTGTATATATAGTTTACTTTGTAAGTAAGCTTTTGTTCACAATAAACAAACAATTCAATCTGATCATATTATAATAGGTACATGAAATACGCATATGGCATAATTAACTTGAACTGAATTATTGTGGAACCACTCGTGTGTAGTTTAACAAATAATAGCATCCGTGTTTATGAAGCCATTGTTATTTATGTTCTATATTTGAATTTATTATCACCCTTCATATAATAGTGCTCAACTACAGTACTTTTATTATTTAAGGGAATCTATGAAGCTGATAAGGTGGATGGTGTTAGACTTGTTAATAATTTGACGATACTGTGTGAGGCTCAGATCATTAATACGTCTAGATAGATCGTGACAGCTGTGAAAACGTCGGAAAAATTGAGGTTTACAGTTAACCTCTATTTTTAGCAATACTTACACAAAGTGTCAGACAAATCGCGAGTGTAAGACGTAGCTTGTCACACAAAACGAAAAATCAAAGAAGAACCCAAAAATAAAAAAAAATCGTTGTGACCCGAGCAAGTAGCGACAACTCCAATAGTACTCAATGACTCTCCCAATATCATAGGAGAAGAAATGCTAGGGTATAGGGCTCAGCACTTACACCCTCCTACCGCCCTCACACAGGAGGTGAGAAGAAAACTCGACGAACTTGTCACGCACACTTAAGTAATAAGCCTGGCCTGTTTTCATCGGTTGTCCAGCAGCGAAAGGCCCTATCCAGACGGATCAATTATTAAGGTGTCAGGCATCAACAGAACAGCATAAGGTTCACTTGATAGTATACGTAAATTATTCGCTTCCGATCTTATTTATTTTAAACCTTGACAACTTGAAACAGATATTTTTTGTTGATATGAGAAAGCGAATGAGACGAGCAAGAACGTTCACACGATGGTAGGTAATACATTACATTATAGTGAAGCACAAATGATTGCGAAACTGAAGTGACAGTAGGCAGGGCACATATATCGACGGACAGATGGCCACAGGGATAGTAAAGTCCTCGAATGGCGCCCACGTACCAGAAGACGCAGTGATGGCAGGCCCCCCACAAGTTGACGATATGGTAAAGATTGCCGGAATACGTTGGTTGAGGGCAGCGTAGGACGAATCATAGTGGAAATCTTTGGGGGTTGACTTTGTCCAGCAATGGACGTCTTCCGGCTGATAAAAAAAATGAAAAAAGTGAAGCTCTCAGATCTTTTATTGAACCTAAAAATTATTTGTGGCATCGCAATAGCGCTCGTCACATTAAGAACTTAGATGTTAGGTCTCATTGGCTCAGTCATGTCACAGTTACAACCTCATCAAACCGAAATACAATAATGCTTGCAAATTAATGATTAATGGGAGAAAAAAGCGCAATTGTGGTGCCCAACTAGTAGACATAATGAGCAAAGAAAACTCGTTAAAACTTTTGAAAACGGTTGTACTTAGTCTTGGTTTAATTGCATGGAAAATATTGGAGCAACTGGTTGTAGGTATTTCAATGTTACAAACAGTCGAAATAACAATCAGTTTCTTAAATAAAAAAATATCAGATTAATTTCAAATTCAACTTAATCTGCAATAATGTATTCATAATATGTTTGAGATATTAATTAAACTAAATTAAAACGAATACAAACACGAGAACATCTGTCAAACAGCAAAACAAAAATAGTTTTCTTAATCAAAAGAGCAACTTAATTATAATAAAAGTAGTTTAACAAAATTAAAAAACACGCTTTGGTTGAAAAGTTAATGGTTGATATTTAAAATGAACATCAATTCCTGCCTTATCGAAGAAAATAAATAAAAATTAAAAAATTATATTAATTAACCAAAATCTCTTTTTGTAATTGGCCCTCGATAAATCTGCTAAGTTTGAAAAAAATGACCGTTTAATGTGGATCAAAATAAACATACAAACAGGTGAAGCTAATAAAAAGCGTGTAAGAACAAAACAAGGAAACCCTAATAAAATATTTAAATAAAGGTTATAAAACACTTCACTATTCAAATTATGATAAACTACAAAATTAAGCGAACAGTATCGCCTGTAAAGGGCAGTTTATGTTATTGACATTAGTTAACCAAATTGTGACAATACGGCTACTGTAAGGTATAACCTGTTTAGAACTTGGATAAAGTTTGACTATTAATTATATTGGAGAGCCCACTCTCCAATATCCAAGTGATTTAGTACTTTGGGACAATGAAGGACAATAGTAATATCTGGAGCACTGTTATAATCTGTATTGCTATATTTCAAACCATAACTTATCTTAAATAAATTAATTAATAAATAAAATGTTGATATATCCGAAACCGAGAAAATTACTAACTCAAAATTAATAAAACTTTAAGTATATATTTAATTATGAATATTATTTTATAACTTTGCTTTATCTATATAACTATTTGCTTTATCTATTATTATGCCTTAAAGTGAGATAAATATTGTTTAAGTGCCAGTCTTAGTTCTATTTCATTAATTATTAACATTAAATAAAATTACATAGCAGACGGTAATCACTGGTTGGCTCTGCACAGGGTTTCCTAGTGAGCCATGCAGAGGAATTTAATTTAAAGGTGCCTATGTGTTTCTGTTTTTGAGATTGAGACTGTAAATTTATATTAGGCATGTAGAACAATGTATTTAATTATAATTTATATAAATAATAATAAAAAAATAAAAAAACAAACAAAAAAAATTGAAAGAAATAATCTGAATATTGCAATTTGTTCCAGATTATCCAAAATTATTCATATAAAAAAACAGTGCATTTATGGAGTGTAGAGGCAAGGAGAATTATCTGTGTATATGAAAATGTGTTTATCAAAATGCAATAAATTAGGGTGGCGCCACTGTACCATCAGATACCATATTAGAAGAAGCGCCAAATTAAAAATAATACTAATCACTCTAGCTCATAGTTTGTCAACCTTATTTTGCTCACCGCCCACTTTGAGAATATGTTTTTTTCTAGAGTATTTTCGTGTATTTTTTTGCCTTTTTAGACTATATTTTTTAATCTACCCACGCCCCATCTGCGCCATCTTAATGCCCCCTAATTTTCTCTGGGTCTTCTACTGTCCCCCCGAAAGTCTCAAACGCCCACAAGGGGGTGTTATCGCCCACTTTGTATACCTATGCTCTAGCTACACGTTTTTTCAAAATAATTCTTCAATGTTTACTACATTATTTTGTAAGTTGTAGAAATTTCCACTATTTAACTACTTTAGTCGACAGTAATATTATTTTTTTTTAACTCGGCATGCGTCAGTTCGTTTACCATTGCTATATTCACCCTACTTCATTCTATACCCTGTGCCTACATCAGCGTCATTGTGGAAGGTTTTTAAACTGTTATTTACTACATAAGCTGGACACTTTTCTCCCTTAAGTAATGATACTCCTCTACCCTCCATCAGTGTTATTTGTACATGCTGTCAATTTTTAATATTACCTACAGATTTCTTAATACTTTACTTAAATATAAAATAACCACATACAAATATTTCTTGCTGAATATTTTACAATAAATAATCTTTAAGAAATAATTAACCTTTCAAGGTTGTATTGTGTCTAGAGCGAAGTAAATATTAAATAAAAGTTACATATTTTCATACAAAAAATAAAATTTTATATGGCATCAAAGTTTCTTTGGAGTTGTCCTTGTCTTGGCTGTACAAAGAATCAAAGTCTTGAATAAATTTCAAACTGAACCGGCACGAGTTATCAAATCTTCGACATGCAATTTATCTTTATAAAATGTGTGTGTGTACTTATGTGTGCACGCAAGAAGTTATACTTCTTGGGCCTAATAAAGCAAAAATCATTAAAATTATATTTATTCCTCGTGCTATTCTACGTTTTTAGAAAGAAATTTTTATAATAATCTTGCTAAGATGGCTTTGACAATTAATTATTAAGAAATGAAAATGGCTATATGGGCTTGAAACCTTTGCCTGTCCTAATAATGGACGAAGATACCAAAAAAAAGTAACGAATGACGCAAACGTCAGAAAATTTTAGGAACCAACTTCAACCAGTAACTTTTGTGTTACAGTGATGCGCGCGCATCTTAAAATTTCAATTTCATCATTTTCCATAACGCGCTTTAAGAAGCATAACTTCAAAAAGTCCAAGTTATTTATAAAACCAAACCATCCACTTCGTGAACGTAAAGTAATCTTGTGTGTTGCAGGAAAGTGGAAACCTGCACTTAACGCAGCCCTTTGAACACAGAGTTGACGTAACTGCTTCGAGATACCAATAACTAGTTCTCACTGGTTTCAACAGCTTTCATCTCAGCGCATGTTTTTATCAAACAAAAACCGATTGTAATGAACTTCATATACAGATATCTGTTCCATCATGTCCAAATTTTACCCCCAATTACTTATTATGTATAAATAATAAATTTCGTTTATTTCAAAGATTACATATACATTTTTAGTGGTTGAGATTTCCCAGTAAGTTGTCTTAGGACACTTGTATTGGGAATATCTCGCACCTTCCTTAGCAGATACATTTTATTTAATAAACGATTTAGAAATAAACAGAAATTATTAAAAACCAAATTTTACAACTATCGCACAATGAAAACAAGTCTGAAAACTGTGTGTGTGTGTGTGTGTGTGTGTGTGAGTTGGGTCCATCTATAGAATGCGTGTGTTTGTCATGTCAGTCTGATCAGAAGATTTTCCACTTCATCATAAGCAAGACACGCTAGCCAATAATTTAAAGCTTTTCTGCATAGATAAAATGTCATTGGATATATATTTAGGTTATTTATTTTATTATATAATTACACTGATTGACAGCTAAACTGTCGTTCAGCAAAAGTAGTGCAAACAGTAATGGTGGGAGCTACTTTATCATTTCTTCTACTGATCAGTTTCGCGTGATCTAGCGGAAGTAACTTGTGGACGGCTGAATCTGAAATGATGTTGAGTACATATAGTTTCCTAATTGTCAAAAGATTACAAGTCAAACAGATTGAATCAGTTGGAAATCTTAAAGGTTTGAAGTACATGACCTTGAGAAGTGATATTTGAGCTCTTTCCAATTCTAAGAGGCTTATCTTGCGCCGCCCCATACCGGGATGCAGTTGGTGATCACTGATTCAGCCAAAGCGACGTATATTTTGCTAAGGTCTGTGCTATACATAACGTGCTGCAAAGATTTAAAAATTCAGATAAGTTTTCTAACCCTGGTTATGACCAGTTCGATTTGGGAATGCCAACTTAACCTTTGGTCAAATAGGATGCCGAGATATTTGGTACAATCTATCTTTTCTATGGAGGGACAATTACAAGTCAAATCGGGTGGGTTGGATGAATGGATTAGAATGTGAAAATGTTTATAAGTGATAACCCTCACTTCTGGGATTTATTACACAAATATAACTGAAAACAACATTTCATGAACGATGCATCATTATCGAAGATAAAACTTTTGGACTACTAGACTCCATAAAACTTTTTATTTAGGTTACTTGATAAGAAGTAATTTATGTGCATATGAGCATTTTTGAAACTTAAACTGACTAGGGGATGAAATAGGAGATAAAAGTGCGCAGGGAAATACTGTTAAAGAGACTGTCCACAATGACAAGGGCTTATTTGCAAAGTATCTTAAGAAATAAAAAATGCTGCCTAACTATCCCACGCGGACCTAGTCGCGGGTAAAAGATAGTATATATTTACTTATAACATACTGTTTGTATTATTTGCATCGAACATTTAATTAAGATTTTATGTCTAGATACATTTTATGTAGTACATCGTCCATCATAATATATTTTAGATTCGCATCGGAATTCGAATAGAAGCAGTCCGTGAAACGAATTGAAATTTACTAATGAATTCAATTCTCTCTCACTAAATCTAGTTCACTCAAACATATTGCTTCCCTTCCTTTCAGTTTGGGTATTTTTAGGAGAATCGTATGAATACTTTTATTCAGAGCTTCAATTTTAATTCATCATCTGTATTTGAAGGTGGAATTTTATTGCAAATAAAATAGTCCGTAAACGGTACTTATATAAACAATTTCAATGAAAATTTATACACAGTAACCTAGAATTAAAATTCGAATATTTTTATTCAAAATAGGATGTGACATTACTTATTGGAAGTCAAAGACGAAGAGAAGAATGGGCGCAACAAACTAAGCGGGCTTTTTTTCATCAAAAAACTATGTTTAGAAAGTAGTACTGTAAAATTAACTTACTATTTAATAGCCTGATGGCAGTCGCTCCATTCCCAATCTGATCATTAAGAAAGTCCTTTATGTTATAGAAACCTTTACCACACAAACGTTTTTTAAAAATTCTTTTGAAAATCGTAATACTTTTGTTTTTTTCTGGGATCTTGTTGTAAAAGCATATACATCGCCCCACAAAAGACTTACTTACTCGACCTATCCGAGTAATAGGGACTATAGGCTTATGTGCCCATCAAAAATATATTAAGAAGCAACAGTCAAAATGTTAAATTCTTTAAATTTTGCTCTCAATGATTCTTTAGGACCTAGGTTATAAATAGCACGTATAGCCCTCTTATGCAGCACAAATATTGTATTAATATCGGCAGCGGTGCCCCACAGCAATAGGACATAATACTATGGAAATAACTGAACGAACGAAATAACCTATTTTATTAAATACGGACTATCAATTTAATTGAACAGCACGTACAGGTTTCAAAGATTAACAAAGTGTCATTGTTTTGATAATATTAAGATATCAATTTTGTGAAAATGTATGCCTTTTTATAAGACTCTACTTTAATTTATGTTAAGTATATCTTTTTTGTTCATAGTCCTTACACACTTATGTAATGCATTGCAATGATCATTTATACATAGAAAACTAGAACTTACATTATTACATACGGATTATCAATTTTGAACAGCAGGTACAGATTTCAATGGTTTCCAAGGCGTAAATATTTTTGATAATATTAAGTTTCTTTATATAAGAGGGGGCAAACGGGGAATAGGCTGTCCATGGACATCAGCATCAAAAAGGTGTCAAGCGATGTGCTGCCGGCCTTTAAGGTGGGAGTATTATCTAAGTCTTAGACAAAAACATAAAATAAAGTAGAGTCTAGAGAGATAACAATTTTGTGAAAATATATGCCTTTTTATCAGATTTTATTTTATGTTAAGTATATATTTTTTATTCATAATCATACTTAAATAGACCAATTATTACTTCAAATCATATTAAGTATCATAAATATAGTTATTAAAAAATGAAAAGAATTATATCAAATAGACATTAATATATATTAATCCAACTTTGGTGTTTAATAGGTATAGATTAATGCTCAGGTCCAACTAATATTTTTATATCTCAATTAATTAGTCCAAAGCATGCAAAAGCAATAAGATTGTATTTATCGTCGAAATAATTTACTTATTTTTTTTTTCTCTCTTTAACAATCAATTTCTATCAATAACACAAAAATAATATTCATGTTCGTGTCAGTCGCAAATTTTCTTTTGATTTTGTGCTTCGAATCAACATTTGTGTTAAGACTGTTAAGTTACTTGTGTTGTTTTCAAAATATGGTAATATTGACAAATTTTACACAAATTATCTTGTCCCAAACTAGGTATAGCCTGTTATACTATGGATAGAAGACAACGATATATTTAGTGCAATATACTCACTTAAAAATATATTAATGCATATAAACATCCATGACTTGGAAACAAACACCCACATACATCATAAAAATGTTTGCACCTACCGGGATTCGAACCCGGTAGGTGCAAACTTAGCTTAGTAGTCACTAACGATTCGGCTATATGGGTCGTCTTAGTGGTATATGCTATAAATAACATTGAACTCGTACAAAAATATTTTTCGAATATGATACAATCAGAAATGTATATCTCTGAGATACAAATGTGTAGTTGGTCTGACGAAAATTGAATTATTAAACTGATTTCCTAACACAAAGCTCTGCCTGGCTTCAGTACTGCATCGCATGTATCTTGTATTTAGCGATACGAGCTCGAAGCGATGGAGTTTCTACTTCATAAATTTTCAATCATTGCATTCGGTCGTCTATTTTTAAACGCTTAATATTATTAAGAGAGTCTTTGAGCGTGATTATTAACCACTTCAAAATGTCCGAATATCTTGTATTATATTCCATTGTATCTAAAGCTAAGATAGAAGAATAAATCGAACGTTAATGTATATGTTTATTAAATCCGAAGACTAGCTGATATCCGCGACTTCGTCTGCGTAGATAAAATAATAAGCAAGTTTGGAATTGAAGATTATCTCATGTCCTATATCAGTTCCGGTTCCCGTTTTCGCTCCAGTTCCCATATTATATTATGAATCTTATTTCGAAGAAGAGTGCTATGGCAAAGTAAACCTACTTTGGTTGGTATTGCTATAGTTACAGCTCATACACGTGAACTTCAGTTTTTCACAAATCCCGCGGGAACCATGATTTGTCCAGGATGAAATGTCCAAGCCAATGTCCTTTTCCATGCTCTAGTCTAGTAAATTTTATCAAATTCGCTTCAGTAGCTATGGCGTTAAAGCGTAACAAACAAACTTACATTCACGTTTATAATATTAGTAGGGAAAAACAAGCGTGCGTGCGGTTCACCTCAACCACCCCTGCATACATTTTTATGCAACACCAGAGGAATCTCATGAGAGTTACCAGCCTTTTAAGAGGCCTTTTACATATTCTAGGAAATAAGATCGAAATGGGTTTTTATAAAAATTTTAAAACCACCAACTTAAATTCACAAACATGCTAACATATAATTAATTACTATAAAATTAAATAGAAAAACTTTATGAAAATTTAAAAAGTAATAAACTCTAAGCTTTTAAGAATAAATTAGGAATAATGACACAATGACTAATATTCAAACAGAATTTAATATTCAGAGTAACGCCCTAACTCGTCAACGGTTGCAGCGGAAGTTTAGTTTATTGGAGTTTACTCCCTAAGAATCGATTTTTATATAAGACGCCCGGTATGAGAAAAATATGGAGAGTAAATCCTACTCATCAAATGGGATAATAACGTTTTTGGTGCGCATCATTTCTCGGTTAAGGATTTATTTGATTTTTTAATTAATACGCTTTTATTAGCTTCTGCTGTATGTCTATTTGTAACCGACTCTATTGGACTTGATTTTGTTGAGTACCTGTTCAAAGACAATCGTTCTTGAGGAGTAAACTCCAGTCGTAAGTCGGAGCTGACACACACACTTTTTTTTTGCGCCTAGATAAAGGGAAAGGGCTACCGTCCGGGATAACGACGGGAGGGAGGTGGTGAATGCTCATGCATACCAACGCAGCCTATGTGTGCGTTGGTTATGTGGGACTCACGTAAAACCAAATTGCCTGACCACTTAACGCCACCTGAGGTTAGCTTTGGGCAAGTAAGCCTTCATTGGAGGCGACATTCTCTTGGGGATCTCTCCCCAAGGCGCAAGCGGCACTCCCTATGGAATATCCGCTGGGATAATTTGTGTTGTCGCCCTACCCATTACAATGCATTGCTGGTCAGGATTCTTGAAAAACTAAGAAATTCTGAGTGGCACTACATTTGAGCTCGTCACCTGGAGACATAAGATGTTATGTCTCATTTGCCCAGTAAATTCACCAGCTACGGCACCCAAAGGAGCCTCCCACTGGTGAGAATCGAAACGAAGACAATCTGGTGATCACAATGATTTTTGCAGCCACAGCGCAGTTCATCGTTGCGGCCATGCTGCCTAAAATGAAGCTGTTACCCTCTATTTTGAAAATAAAATAACAAAATATATAAAAATTTTGTATATGTTCATAAAATTTGTTTCGGTCTTAAGGGCGCCGTAGCTAGTGAAATTACTGGGCAAATGAGACTTAACATTATATGTCGCAAGGTAACAAGCGCAGTTGTAGTGCCGTTTAGAATTTTTGGGGTTTTTTCAAGAATCCTGAGCGGCACTGCATTGGGCAGGGCGTATCAATTCTATATCCATCAGCTGAACGTCCTGCTCGTCTCGTTCCTTATTTTCATTACAAAAATGTTGATAAATGTAAGACTATATAAGAACTCCATATTTAAACAACAAACGAATACTTAATATGAAAGCTAGGAGAGAATTGCATTATGCCTGTAGTATAAAGAGAATTATCTATAGCAAGCGCCCTGAATATTTATTTGAAAAATTGTCCTGGAGCGGAAGTTCTTATTTAAAATGTACACGTTTTGCCTCTCAAAACTTATTAAATATACCATACTACAAGACAACAAGATATAGATTCAGTTTCAAATTCATGGCTTCCCGTATTTGGAATGATTTGCCACCACCTCTTAGAATGATAAAAAATATAAATCAGTTTAAGGGTAAATATAAAATGGCATTGTTAAAAAAACAACAGGAAGCTGAAAATTTCAATTAATGTGTATGGAAAGAACTTCCCTTAAATAAATATTTTTCATGATTTAACCATAACATTTGCAACTCGTTTCATATTACATTTAAACTGACACATTGACACACACTGACATACAACACACACACTCACACTCACAAATACACTCATAATTTAAACAGAGGTTGATACATTTAGAAAAAGTTTAGATCTGCATTGTAATCGTTATTAGTTTGCCCTCTTTACTATGTATCCCACCTTACACCTTAGGGAGATGGGAATGGCTGAAAACCAGCGCTGCATGAAAATATTATTTCAAGCAGCATAAGCTGAGCCTACTCCCTTTTGTCTTAATGTATGTTTTGTAATAAGGTGATATTGTATACTTAAGTTCAAGGCAATAAATTTTATTATTATTATTATTAAGACCAGAAATTAAAACAAACTGTAAATGTCCACTCTCTCTTAGGCTAAGTAAGCTCGACAGATAATTTTTCAGCAAATGTGTTTTTATTTTTTGATAAGCCTTTTGAAATATAATCAGGATGCCTTCAAAGTTCAAATTGTACAAATGAAAATCTATTTACATTACGAGTATATGGGATTACTTAAGAGAAACTATTAAGATATTTTTTACAACATTAAAATAGAGTTCGCGAAGAGAGATTATTTAATTTATTAGGCCAAGGAGCGTCCATTTACAAACATAACGTATGAACCAGCCGTTGTTCCACTCGCCATAACTTAGGAAAGGATCGACCCACCCCACAACGCCACCACAAGCAATTAAAAAGAGTGTAACGAAGCCTGTCATGCCACAAAAATCTCAAGATAAGGACAATATTCCCGCCAAATTATTATTTCAAGAAATATATTTACAGGTAATTCCGATGTGAAGATTGAACGGAAAACCTCATAACAAATACCTACTCAAAAACAATTCGCAAAATGTTTATTAAGATACTGGAGATCTTATCCGCTCTCAAAAGCTGATTTGTAACAGTAGACAGAAATATAAATCAGGGGCGGACTCACGGCATGTTGGTGCCAAGTATACACTTGAGGCCAACATTAACTGCGCAAACATTGTTCTTAACTTTTCTGTTAACAATGTCCTTTTTTATAATTAAAGTTGTTTATAATAAAAAAAAATGTGTGTGTGTGTACTTATGTATGCACGCAAGAAGATATAATTCTTTGGCGTAACAAAGTAAAAATCCGTAAAATTATTTATTCCTTCTGCTATTGGACGTTTGTAGAAAGAACAATATTGTAAAAAGCTTGCAAAGATGGCTTTGGCAAAAAATTATTAAATAACGAATACGGCTGTATGGGCTTGAATACTTTACCTGCTAATAATGGATGAAGAACCCAAAAATATCGAATGTCGCAAACGTCAGAAAATTTTAGGAACCGACCTCAACTTCTTACTTTTGTGTTACATTGATGCGCATCTTAAAATTTTCTCTCTTATATTTTTTCATAACGCGCCTAAAGAAGTATAACTTCAAAAATCTCCACAGTAATGAGGTTGTTCATTCAAATATTACCTGGGTACAAGGGATGTTTAGTAAAGAAATCGGTCAAGTCAAGTCAGACAGTTAAAGTTTATCAATAATTAATGATTATGATTAAAAACTCTCACTAAAACTATCTTCATTATTTCTGAGTGGCTAATTATGTGATTAAAGAATCATTGAGAGCAAAATTTAAAGAAATAAACATCTTGACTGTTGCCTCTCAATATATTCTTGATAATATTATGTTTGTATATAATTTAATAGAAACTGTCATAGCCATAATGTAAACACCAGCAATAAACATAAACGTAAAAAGTAAGTCTTTTGTGGGGCGTTGTATATGCTTTTACAACAAGATCCCAGAAAATGTTCAAAACAAATGTATTACGAAATTCAAAGGAATTGTTAAAAAACGTTTGTGTGGAAAAGGTTACTATAGGATAAATGATCAACTAAAGCTCATAATGAAAAATGACTTTTCAATCACACATACACATATCATCATAATATAGCGTGTAAACCCGGGTTTTGCCACAAACTATGAAGCCTACCACCACTTTTTACGAACTTTCTTATAATACGTGATCTACTTTTAAAATAGGTCCATAACCTTCACAATTTTTTTTTTCAATGCTTGCGTTGTAGTTTTCCTTCTCTGTAAAAAATATTCTTAATTGGATTCATGATTTTGACAGAAAGGCTGTTTACCTTTAGAAGAATATAATAAGAAATAACAGGTAGCAAAATTTTACTAATTTGTTTCTATTTTTGAAATGTAACCTTAAGGAGATTTTTTCACAAGTTCATACATTGCATTCTTTGAAAGCGCGTGTGAGATTGAATTTAATGAAAAAAAATTAAGGGGCAAGTGTAATTGTAACTGTCTCTAGAATATAAGATATAAGAATAATTTATTCCAGTACCATATTAGTTACATAGATTTACAAAATATCTGTTGCAAAGTATACGTTGGTTTAAAGTAAGTAACTTTAATTTTACAAGTATTCTGGCCTCACACTACGATTCCCTGTGTCGTGAGGTCCAGTCTCTTCCCCTATAATAGTACAAAATAAAAATAAAATATATTTGCGTGTGTGTGTGTATGGAAGTATGTGTGTGTATGGATGTGTGTGTATGTATGGATGTGAGTGTATGGATGTGTGTGTATGTGTTTGTGCTAAGTAAGAAAAGAAAATTGCTAACGTTGGTATAATAATTTAAATTATTGTTTTTTAGTTTAGTACATTTATAAGTTTTTCTGTATCATTGTAATTTAAAACTTTTAACCAATCATATATTACTTTTTAGAACTCCTGTTTTGTTTGTATAATTTACTGTACAGGTAAGGCCCCAGGAAATAATATGTTCTTCGAGCAAAGGAGGAAAACACTCTGGGGCGATCCCGTATTAGCGCCCTATGAGAAACACGTGCCTGTTTTTTTGCAGTTTTGTAGAATTTAAGTAATGTAGAGGAGATAAATAATTGTCTTATTTGAAGATGGTTTCGCTCTGAGTAGAGGGAGTATGTTGAATATCGCCACGGCTTATGTATGCTATTTTTAATATTGCACGTTGGGCTCTTTTTAGTTTATTTAGAAGTGTCTTTATTGCGGCTCCCCATGAAATAGCACTATGGCTCAGGATAGATTGGCATAGAGCGTAGTATAATATAGTGATTAAATGTGTGTCCGCAACATACTTTAGTTTTTTGAAAATATGTGAAAGCTTTCTTACTCTTTTGCATAGTGCACAATGTGGTATGACAAAGTTAACCTCTCATCAATTAACACACCTGGATATTTAATGTGTGAGACTCGTTCAAGTGGTGCACAGGTGCATCTGCTCTGAATATTTCTTGTTGAGAAATCATGCAGGTAAATATGTAGAGGTTCTTTAAGCGTAGAGCGTGCAGATATATTAAATGCTATATACATTGATTTAAGAATATTAATAGTGAGGAGGTTATTTTGAAGCCATTGTGATATTTTACTTAATCCTTTTTGAGCTACACAAACTACATCACTCCATGATTTTCCATAAAATATCACAGCAGTGTCATCTACAAAAGTAAAGACCAGCGCATTGGTTGATTCCATGGAACAAAGGTCATTTATGTAGATCAAGAAGAGCGTTGGTCCCAAAATACTACCCTGAGGAACCCCATAACGGATTTTTACTAGATTACTAGTGAGTTGGCCTATACATATCCTTTGTCTTCGATTCTCAAAGTAAAAATGGAACCAGTTTAGAGACAAGCCTCTAACTCCAAGCTTTTTAAGTATTTTAAGAAGCATTGGCCGAGAAACAGTATCAAAAGCCTTGGCTAGATCCAGGAAAACACCATCGCACTTGTATTTATTGTCCATTTTATTTATTACAAAATTAGTTAAGTCACTTACTGCGTCCTCAGTGGATCTGCCACCGCGGAAGCCATACTGATTCTTAGCCAATATCTCATTAGACTACATTTACATACATTGACTACTTTTTCTATTATTTTGAAAATAGTAGCCAGCAGCGATATTGGTCTATAGTTACATGGTTGAGTTGTATCACCTGCTTTAAATATTGGCACTACATTTGCTATTTTTAATTCATGAGGAAATATTCCTGTTGACAAGCTTAAATTACAAATAAATTTAAGAGGAGCAGCTGAAACGTACTTAGCTGCTTTTACAATATTGTTGCTAATATTATCATAGCCAGAAGAAACACTATTTTTTAAAGTATTCATTAATGTAATTATTTCAAAATCATCACATGGTTGAAGAAATATAGATTGTGGGAATAAAACTTCTTTACTTTTGCAATTGTTTACCAGTTCTAATTCAGTTTTTCCAATTCTTTCAAGCATTGAGTTAGCCAACTGCTCTTCTTTACTGCTAAAGTAGTCATTCACAACGTCTAATGATTCTGAAGGGTTTTTTTAAGTCTAAGTCAATCATTATTATTATTTTTTTTTTTAATTACAGATATTTTTAATTGATTCCCAAATTTTTTTTGGATTATTTTTATTATTCAACAAGTACTTGTCTCTTTTTCACTATATTTTGTATAAATGTAAAAGTTATTTTTTTATTATTTATTTAACCCGTCGTTTTGTGAGTTTTGCAGGCTCATATTTTCAGTTTTAAAAATTCAGGATTCTATCCTTGACCTATTATTATATATTATGTTAATCCATTAATATTAGAAATGATCAATAGGCAGAAATCTGAAAGGCAACAAATAGCCCAAAATACATTCTGTTCTTTTTTTCCTAATGTTACGTTGCAATTTATTTTTCCTGCAGTGTTCCGAACAAATAAAGACAAAGATTACGCGAGGGAATATTAAACTTACCTAAAAAGTTTTGTACTTTAATATTAAAATCTAAAATGCATATTAATTGATAATCCTGCTTAAGTTACGTTCTGTTTATATAATTTAATACTTAAAACTTTTGATAAATTATACGCCTAGATAGAGCCTCTTGCTACTAGACAATCGATGAAAACAGATCAGGTTTATTAGACGCTAGACCAGTGCTTCCCAAATTGGGAAAGGGGAACAATTTGATAGATAAGGGGGGCAATTTAAAAATGAACTCGACAAGACTTTAACACGTTTTGGGTTATTTAAATGCAATGCTAGATATCGGTGACAAATTAAAACAAAAAAGGCAAATTCCAAGAATGTGCAAGATAACTTTTACTACCGTTTCAATCTTCATATTTAGCTGAATGTGGATTTAGTGCTGTAAATGATTTATTAGTAAATAAATAAATTGACTTTATATACACAACGCGGAGACTTAAGATTAAGGTTAAGTATATTAGAGCCTAATATAAAATCTCTGAGCAGCAAGCATGAAGCGCAAGGATCGCACTAAATGAATATAGAAAAATCAATGTTTAAATTATTTTGAATTTCAGTTTTATATTATATATTTTGAAATTTTACTTACGTTGTTTTGACAACAATTTCTTCCTAAAACTTATCATTTATATTTGTTACAGGAACAAAAACTTTTTAAAGGTTAAAAATTATGTAAGAGAGCCATATAAATTTTAGAAATGTTAAGATGGGGCATGGCCTACAAAGGTTGAGAAACACTGCTCTAGACGTATAAACGATTAAAGCAACCAATGACGTTCTATACATACTTAAAACCAACGTAACATAGTTTTCCCGCGGTGATATAAATAAACGGTGCCGTAACTAATATAGAACCGATATGAGTACATTAAAAGATCTATGTATTTAATATATTATCTTTATCTATAACTTAATGAAATAATAGTCGTACTATATCCGTACATAAAATATTTCATCAAAAACATAATTACACTGGTTTACTTAAAAAAAGGAGATCTTAGAAATCTTTCTGTGGTTGTTCGTGTACGAAATTCTCAGAAACTACAGTCATTTGATTAATGGTTAAAATCTAGGGGTTCTCTCTAGGTGACGTGGTATCTCCCGACATAAAATCTTTTGCTTTCGGATAGGATTTCTTCGAAGTTTTTCCGTTACTGCTTTGACCACCTTCTTCGTACAAACACTACGGTGGACGGCGAGATCTTTTTCTGTCAGAAACAGAGGAGGTCTCATTGTTCCTATTAATAGTACATAAACATTTTACTAATACCAAGCGTATGGAGAGTTTTAAAAATTGCATTTGGCTCCATAGCTACTTTGTGTATTGCAATCACAGCGATTCGGTTCTCTTTGTCACCCCACTTCACTTTAATATCGCAAAATATTGTATAATGTATTGGCGCCAAAATGAAAATAATCATGACAAAATGACAGATTCAGAATTCCAATGTAATATTTTGTTGATTTTAATTGTAACAGTATTAATGGCCAGACCACGGACTAGTAAAAAAATAAGGACTCCGAGCCGTGATATTAGCAAGTGAGGCACCTTTAAGCTATTGTGTGTGTGGTTACGAGGGATACCAGTATCACAATTTTTTCTCCCTTAATCAGTCATATCTGGCCACGTCCTGCTCGTCCCGTCCTTTATTGTCTTACCATGCATCAGCTGAACGTCCTGTTCGTCTCGTCCCTTATTGTCATAAAAAAAGTGTGTTCATTTTGCTAAAAAAAATGGCGTCAATAAAGACGCCTCTGGAAATAAATACCCAAAAGCAAGTTTACCCTGCGCAAACTCAGCAACAATTAGGTATAAAAGCGATGTTCAAAAACCCCTATGAATATTTTACTTTCTAATATCACTAAATATTTATAAAAGGTCATGAATGAGCTGTTAACTAGTTCTAAACTAGTTAACAAATTGAACTTCATTTATCAGCTCGACGTATTTAATATAAAATGAAGCTGTGTAGTTAGAGAGGTAAAGTTTTAATAGAATCCAAACATAGGTGTGTGGTGTACGTAGTTTGATGAAAGGTCTCATCAAATCTAACAATAATAAGTTCTTGTATTTGCTGTTAGTGCCTCCGAGTTCACGTGTTAAACATTAAGACATAGGTGCATTGTGTGTTCAATAGCAAAGTTTGCCTTGGGTTTCGTAGGGGAGTCCCAGGCCCAAGGGTGTCGTAAGAGGCGACTAAAGGCTTTTGTGTGTCTACAGGTCCCATAGTGGTAACGCAGAAACGGATCATGTCATGGGCTGCGTTCAAGCGGCAATTGACGACGTGGTTGCACAGATCCCCTCCGCTGAAATCGTAGTCTTGGGTGATTTCAACGGGCACAATGCCGAATGGCTTGGATCACGTACCACAGACTACGCAGGGCGATCTGTTCTTAATTTTGCATTGGCGTATGGTCTGTCCCAATTGGTTGAGTCGCCAACACGGCTCCCGGATGTGGATCGCCACATGCCATCCTTATTGGATCTTCTGCTGACTACACATCCCGATAGTTACCAGGTCTCTGTCGACACCCCTCTCAGAACGTCTGACCATTGCCTGGTCAGGAGTGTAGCGCCTATCCGACGCCCACGTCGCAGACCACCAGCAACCGTCCGCGTTTGGTACTACAAGTAAGCAGATTAGGATAGGATACGTTCCTTTTTTGCATCCTACCTTTGGGGCAAGGTTTGTATCCCTTCGGATGATCCTAGTGCCTATGCCATTAGCAGTAGCCGATATGATACTACAGGGCATGGATATTTTAATACCAAGCTCTGTAGTACCGATCGTTGGCAGATCACAGCCCTGGTTCAATGCGTCAGTTAAAGCAGGATCTGTCACTACGAGTCTTAAAATAAAACTTAACTGAAAAGTATTTCATAGCTTTTAAGGAACTTAATTTGTTTAATTTGTTATTATTAGTGTGCGATTAAAGTCTATTCTTTCACAATTTTTTATACACAACAACATCATATTACCGACAATATGGTCTGAGTTGTAACACATTACATACAGCTGAAGGCGTATCTACGTACACGTGTACATGTGGCAGCAGAACTTTCTGCGCCAGACAAGCATTGCATAAAAAGTAACTTCTACTGCTGTAGATGCATTCACAATAGTTACACAATTTGTGAGCTCTCTACAGCTGTAACTGTTGTAATTTATACATTCAGGTTGACACTGGCAAAGTGTGAATGCGGCACAACCTCGACAAATATCTGGGAGGGTGTTTAGTAATATTATCATAATGGACATACATTTTATATTAGGAGACAGATCACAGTGAAAACAAACTCATCGGCGAAATTTTAAAATAATAAATTTGTAGCTCTGTAAACAAAAATTACAGTATTACTAGTGACGACCGGCTCCTCCACCGTTAAAACATGCCTAGTTGAGCCAAACCGCATTTTCATTGAACATTGAACCTGAATAGATTTTGATCCCGACTACCTAGAAACCCAACCAGTTAAAGCTTTTCTCTTCCCGACCTTTCCAACGATATATTATAGGGGTCTGTACATAAGTACAACCACAATAGTGTGGCTGTTGCTTTAAATATATTATATAATTATGACTGACTATATATAATCAGCAACAACCATTTCAATAGTATAAGTAGATACACTTCACAAACACAGCAACTACAATTACTTAATAAGAACGTGGTGGCATGCGCGTGCGACACAACCGCCTCGCTCGATAGTTCTTCCTAGACTGCCTGCTCGCCGTCCGCTCTCGCCCGCACTCACACCGCTCACCGATTACACCCCAGCCAAGATGAACACCTAATCATCTTCGTAGTCTCTTCATGGCTCGACTTTCTTGACTATAGCTAATTTATGTTGAAAACAAATGGGCAAACGCCAACAATGCTCAGCTGTCAGACTAGCAGGCAGACCATAAACTGTGGGTAATATTTTTCTAAGACTCTATAGATATTATACAGTACAGAAGTGGTTTGGTAAGACTCGTAAATTATTGCCTTAAGCTAACACTCAAATGTTTGAAATGTTTAATTTCATTTGATTTAAATATTCAAACTGAATTTAACTTTAAAGTAATTGGAATTAAAATAACTGGACGCTACTAACTAACCAAAGCCATTTAATTATTCAAACAATTTAACCAATAATGCACAAAGTTCGCAGATAATTTAATCAACCACGCGTGTGTAATTGATCACAATATAGTTAATGCATTCATGAATGCAGACGCATTAAACGCAAATTCAGCTAGCTACTAAAGCCAGGAAAGCTTTTATCGAGGGTGAAAACAGAAAGGAAAGCTTTTACTGAAGAGATTTTAAAAATTATTTGAAATGGCCATCGCTTTATGCCCGGAAATTGATTTAATAAGAATAAGTTAAAATTGATCTATTTATACTCTTACAAGTATGAAAATAAGGTTAAATTTTATTTATTAAGCTATTGCATAGCTTCTATCGCGGGCCTTGAGCGTTGGGACCGAATCCAAAAATTCCGTAACGAAAATAACCTAACACTTACTTACTAGATGTATATATTTCGGCACGCTTTTTACAGTTGCCGTGGAACAGCGCTTATCACATATGCTCGTTGTGCAGAAGGTCCCAGGTTCGAGCCTTTTTATCACGTTTTTTTAATTTTTATTATTATGACAAGCATTTTTATTTAGTTTCACTTGTCCCGTTGTCTGTCTATAATCAAATCTTGCAAGTTTAATTTTACTCAGTTCCCATTTGATATTTTTAAAATTAATTTATTATTATTATAATTATAATTGCATAAGTTGATAAAAAATACTATGCAATAGCTTCACCGCGGCAGTCCCCCAGTGCCACACGTCTTTTTTTTTGTTTATTATTTATTGTATCCAAAAAAACATTTTATATTTATCTTAATCGTACCGTGGTTATATATTTTATGTGTTTCGTAAATATTAAAGTATTGTTAAGGTATTGCTTTATAAATAGTATATGTGCATATTATATTTCTGATAATGTATATGATAGTGCCACTTTTTACTTATTTAGAGGGGGCAAACGGGCAAAAGGCTCATGTGATTGGGAGTATTGTCGCAATTAAATGTATACACTTTTATAATAAAGTCCCAGCCACTGTTCAGGCATTATCAAATAAATAATAACAATTTAAATGTTTTATAAAAAAATGGCTATGTCGTAAATCCTACTACTCCACAGCTGAATATCTAATTGATCTGACAGCCTGGGACTAGATTATGATTATTTTATATCAATCAAAATGACAGTACAATAATGTATATTTTATTAAATAGAGCGCAAAAAAAAGATTGCTTGGAGAGTTTCACATCAA
>CATIXQ010000012.1:11553353-11572012 GCA_949711755.1 Leptidea juvernica | reverse complement strand
CAGTCTCGTGCCAGATTTTGGCGAGACAACACGTCCTGAGGATGCCTCGTGTAGAGGCGAAACACGTGTCGAATTGTTTTAAAGACAAATATTGGCGGAATTAACACTAAAGAAAACTTAAATAATTTGTATTAAATTTTATTTATTAAGCTATTGCATAGCTTCTATCGCGGGCCTTGAGCGTTGGGACCGAATCCAAAAATTCCGTAACGAAAATAACCTAACACTTACTTACTAGATGTATATATTTCGGCACGCTTTTTACAGTTGCCGTGGAACAGCGCTTATCACATATGCTCGTTGTGCAGAAGGTCCCAGGTTCGAGCCTTTTTATCACGTTTTTTTAATTTTTATTATTATGACAAGCATTTTTATTTAGTTTCACTTGTCCCGTTGTCTGTCTATAATCAAATCTTGCAAGTTTAATTTTACTCAGTTCCCATTTGATATTTTTAAAATTAATTTATTATTATTATAATTATAATTGCATAAGTTGATAAAAAATACTATGCAATAGCTTCACCGCGGCAGTCCCCCAGTGCCACACGTCTTTTTTTTTGTTTATTATTTATTGTATCCAAAAAAACATTTTATATTTATCTTAATCGTACCGTGGTTATATATTTTATGTGTTTCGTAAATATTAAAGTATTGTTAAGGTATTGCTTTATAAATAGTATATGTGCATATTATATTTCTGATAATGTATATGATAGTGCCACTTTTTACTTATTTAGAGGGGGCAAACGGGCAAAAGGCTCATGTGATTGGGAGTATTGTCGCAATTAAATGTATACACTTTTATAATAAAGTCCCAGCCACTGTTCAGGCATTATCAAATAAATAATAACAATTTAAATGTTTTATAAAAAAATGGCTATGTCGTAAATCCTACTACTCCACAGCTGAATATCTAATTGATCTGACAGCCTGGGACTAGATTATGATTATTTTATATCAATCAAAATGACAGTACAATAATGTATATTTTATTAAATAGAGCGCAAAAAAAAGATTGCTTGGAGAGTTTCACATCAATAAGAATTCTAAGGGAATCAATTTTGAGAAAATAAATGCCTTTCATGTGTTTTAACTACCCATTAACATCTGCAACACCAGTAAAAATCAATGTCATATATACTTTATTCAATTAGGCTTAAACTAAGCGCTTTTCGAAAATCGAATATTCATCATAATTATATTAAATATTTCTTTTAAATTACTGAATCTACCATATGTTCGGAAAAAGAAGAGCTCGTGAGAAGAACATACAAGAAACTCAACGTCCACTCTTTACAGGGGTCAAGAGGCCGGAGTATGCTCTTTTATTGAAGGTTACTCTGGCCTCTTATCCAGGAGGAGCCGGTTCGATCCCCGCCCCTCATATAACAATGTATTTTCGATTTTCCAAATTCATATGTACTAACGCTTATGTACTACTTTCAAAATATATATGTATGTATCACGTCTTATGGCTAAAGAAAACATCCCGCAAAATCTAATACACACCTACAAAAAAATTGTGGAATTCTGGATAAGGAAGTTGTCCAAGTTGTACTGGGCTTAAAAGGACTTAAATTTACCTTCTCAAATTTATTCGTAAAAATAGGTTTTAAATAGCCTTTTGCTATATAAAAATATGTTGAAACAGGTGCTATTTGGCGGAAAACCATGATTATTTAAATGTTATACATTAATATAATTAGAATTAAATCGGCTAGGTTTTGTTAGTCTTCTTGCAGAATGCAGCACGGCGTAGAGTTGATCCTGTGCTTCCCCAGGACATAAAAAGAGTAGAAAATTCCCAGCCCAAGGGTGTCGTAAGAGATGACTATGGGCATTTACCTGTACGAGGTTCCTTTGCACAGGATGCCGGCTAGATTATGGGTACCACAACGGCACCTTTTTCTGCCATGAAGTAGTAATGTGTAAGCATATATTATAATGTATCATATTATCCAATAATTGGTGAAAGAAATACTTGAATCCCACACTAATAATAACAAATTATGTTCTTTAAAAGCCATGTAATACATTTTCAGTTAAGTTTCATTTTAAAACTCGTAGAGACATATTTTCCTGCAGTCTCGAGGCGGATACGATTCGATTGCCATTAAATTAAATCTTCGAAATGTCTTTTAGAACTGATAAAACTTTAAAGAAGATCTAAATTCTACAGGGAATCTGTAGAAATACGTGTTTTATCTTGTCTTCGCTTCGTAGATTGCTATTTTAATATCATTTAGGCGTTATTATAGCAATTTGATAGCGTTTTCTTTTTGGTACATCATTGAATGTAGGTTAATTGTATAGTGCGTTATAGAATACATAATAATATTCGTCCATCGCCCTACAGCCGTTCCCTATATACTATCTACAGATAAAGATAAATTACTACCATCTACTGTCAGTAATTAGCTGTCAATAATCTAAAGCTGTCCCAATACATAGGCTGCACTAAAAGTATCGGGAATGGAATATTTCCACTGTCCCTCTCATATTAAAATATTTTTAATTGAAAACTCCTTGGTTTTAAAAGTTGAATACTATTTATTTATTTAAAAAAAGATTCTCGGTCTTTTCACAAGGTCATGTCAAACTTGTTTAGTCGGTGAGAAATGATTAATGATTTCTATACGTTCCCCAAAATAAAGAATAAATTGCATGGTCAGAGATTTTCATCACCAGAAGAAGAAGAAGAAGAAGTGGACGCCTACAAAACGGCCATTATGGAGACCCCAACTTCCGAATGGAACGGTTGCTTCAATGATTGGTTCCATTGTATGGAAAAATGTGTCAAATTTCGCGGAGAATACTTCGAAAAGCAATAAATACATTTTTAAATAGTAATGTTGTGTCACTTCCTTGATTCCCGAAATTTTCAGTGCCGCCCTCGTATATCCGATAAATCATTCTTATCGCCTTATATTGGGACGCGTGAATTGTAATTTCCCAATTGTAAATTATATATACTAAGTAGACAACTAATTTGTAATTGTAAATGTTTACGGCGGTTCCCAATTTACTATCTACAGATAGAGATATATTTACTATCTTCTACTGTCAATAATCTGAAGCTTACCCCCCAATATACCCGATAAGTCATTCTTATCGCCTTATATTGGGACGCGTGAGTTGCAATTTCCATACAAACTTCTATCGCTGGTAAGCTATACGTCGTCCCATTGATAGACAGCGTGTACGGATAAGGTGAGTTACCGTCAATAAGTTTATTGGGACAGAAAAGTCAACGATTTTTATCTCAAGTAAGAGATAGACTGAATATTGTGAACGGCCGTTAATGAGCTGCGATTGATAGATAGATAATAAATATTTTGGGTGAAAAGCAGATTTCAACAACTGCGCCCTCTTTTTTTTAATAGAAAAGGAGGACAAACGAGCGTACGGGACACCTAGGGTTAAGTGATCACCGCAGAGACTTATGATACAGGGTTTCGATGATTAAGACAAGTAGAATTGGCGAAGAAGTGTTTTTTATAGCACCTAATACCGCAGAATCGTAAAAGAGTTGCGGCTCAGTTAGGTAAATGTTATAGATAACATAGATAGATAGCATAGATGCTATCTCGTAAATTATAAACCTTTGTCTAAATTACATTTTTTATGAAACGTTGTGCGTTGAATAATTTACCAGTGGGAGGCTCCTTTGCACAGGGTGCCAGTTAGATTATGGGTACCACAACGGCGCCTATTTCTGTCGTGAAGCTACTACTTACACATTACTATGTGTAAGCATTACTGTGTTTAGGTCTGAAGGACGCCGTAGCTAGTGAAATTACTGGGCAAATGAGACTTAACATCTAATGTCTCAAGGTGACGAGCGCAATTGTAGTGCCGCTCAGAATTTTTGGAGATTTTCAAGAATCCTGAGTGGCACTGCAATGAAATAGTTAGGGCGTATCAATTACCATCACAACGTCCTGCTCGTCTCGTCCCTTATTTTCATAAAAAAAAACTTTTTAATATGACGACCTGTATAGCCGAGTGGTTAGTGATCCTACCTACTAAGCTAGAGGTCCCGGGTTCGAATCCCGGTAGGTGCAAGCATTTATACGATGAATATGGATGTTTGTTTCCGAGTCATGGATGTTTAAATGTATTTATGTATGTTTATATAAATTTCTGTATGTTTAAGTAAGTATATTGTATTAAATATATCATTGTCTTGTAACCCATAACACAGGCTATATATGCTTAACTTGGGGCAAGATAATTTGTGTAAAAAGTGTGTCAATATTATCAATATATTATTATGTACTTTCACTATGTATAGTGTGGGTGTGTGTGTGTGTTCCAATATTGTCTTGGATTGTCCTGATCCAGCTTATAAAAGTCTGATATTCAAGTTCAAATGATATTTGTCGGTAGACTTCTGCGTTTTACTTTTCACGTACACCTGATTTATTTCATAATATCATTTGGACAGTTTGCTATGAACTTACGCGATATAAAATCGAATCAATAAATAAAAGATATAACAATTATTTTCAATAAACCCGATAGCAAGCTCTCAGTAATCCTCAATACCTGTAAGTCCCAGTAATCCTGGATCGTAAATCGCTTTAAGACGGCATAAATCAAACAGTCTTGGGGGACTAAAGGCGCATAGAAAGGAATTAATATTACTATTATTTTTATACATATTTTCTTGAAGAAAAGTGAGAAATATTGATTCAAAACAAATTTAAATGTATTAAATTAAATATGTCGGCACTCTGGCTCCTTGTCATGTCCAAGTTACGTCAGTTGGTGCTGGGGCTGCTACTTCGACTGCCGAAGACAGCAAGCGTCGTAAATATGTCCGTCTCAGTGAGTCATACATCTTTGTAACGTTTGATGTCGAGGCACCTGGTCCGTGGGGCCCAGAGGCGTGGAGAATGTACAAAGTACTATATACGCGCCTCAATTGGGCTACTAGAATGCTGCCAGTATTCTTAGTACACTTCCCCGTAATGAAAATTTTAATTTAATGTAATCATAGTATTGTAATTATAGTTATAAGATTTATATTGTTTGAATTACTCATTTCTTTCTGAAAAGAAAATAATAATAATTTATATAAAAAAAAACTGTTATTGTTACACCGTTGTTTGTGATAAGAATGTGTTTATATTATTGATCAATGGACGAAAATGAAAAATGAAATTAACAGCTAATGGAACGGTAAGGAGATCCAAATATTACAATTCGCTTTTCAGAGCTTTTTTGTATTTAGTGAACAATTACTCGTTGTTCCATTATGATTTGTTCCTATAATGTCTCTAAAAGATTTTTTATTAAGTAGGCGTTATTTGCGCGAATTCATATTTAACTTAATGTTATGAGTTTTTCTTGAGTGCTAATTCCGCTAAGTTAAGCTAAAAAAAACATAACGCTCGATTAAGAGTTGGTCTCCGCTGCGCACCAACTAGATATCGCACTACTTGACTACTGATCTTGACACACAAGGGCATCTTTCAAATTTTGTAACATACGCTTCGTGTTAATTTGACATTGAAATTAGTAAAATACAAAATACTTACTGATGATATTTGATCCCAGTGTCTTTCTTATTTCTTGCGGTATTATTTTTACAAAGTTTTACTACGCAATCCGGCATTTTAGTTTCAATCATTAGCAAAGTTTGATAGAACATGTGGCACGTCGACGTCATACATTGTTCGAGACTGGCTCGAGTTTGTAGCGTAGTATTAGTTGCTGCTCTTTGCAACTACGCCTGCGGTATCTAGTTGAAACGCAGCAGAGACCAATCCTTAATCTAAGACATAACCTTTAGGTAATTCTTTCTCATGAACTCAATCAATACACTCAGATGTGGACAACGTATCCATGTTCCCAGCAGTTAGTAAATCCTGTACAATATGTTAATTCGTCTACTTTTTAAAATACTGTTGCAATACAAATTATATAATTCTTATATTAATTTTCATTAGCACCCCAGTTTTCTTAAATATTCTACAAATACATCCCTCCGTAGGTACATTATATGATCGGTTTTTTATATGAAAATAAGGGACGAGACGAGCAGGACGTTTAGCTAATGGTAATTGATACGCTTTGCCCATTAAAATGCAGTGCCGCTCAGGATTCTTGAAAAACCCCAAAAATTCTGAGCGGCACTACAATTGCGCTCGTCACTTTGAGACATAAGATGTTAAGTCTCAATTGCCCAGTAATTTCAGTAGCTACGGCGACCTTCAGACCGAAACACAGTAATGTTTACACATTACTGCCTCACGGCAGGCGCCGTTGTGGTATCCATAAACTAGCCGATATTATGTGCAAAGGAGCCCACTCCCACTGGTATACTGTTCTGTCAGCATGTTTATTGTCAATACCCTTTTATCTGAAATATTAAACAAACCTTAATTCTGAAAAGCTTCAAAGTGAACTTAATAAAAAATTGACCTTTAAGACGATTTACATATATACATAACAATAAATACATAACAGAGAGCATATAACATAGAACAATATGCCGTATATCTTTAATTAAAATATTTCACTACAAGAGAGTTCTTACAGAAGTAATGGACCAACATACATACACTCACGCATTCTTCCCGTCGGGGTAGGCAGAGACGATAGCACGCCACTTCCTTTAGGTATTCTCTTTTCATACATGCTCGCCGGTTCCGGTTGCTTCTGGACTTTCAAAACGTCTCCAATTTGGTCGACGAATATTCTACGAGGACTCCCGCGACCAACTTGCCCATACACACTTGCCTTATATATTTGATATGTCAATCTTTCTTCACTCTTTCGCTCCACGTGTCCAAGCCATGTCCAAACTATATTTACAGCATTCCTTTCTCAATGCTTATCACCACTTATCAAGACATCTTCTTTCACGTGGTAACGCTTTTTGTTCAATCTGACCTATTAGTACCTTTATGGTCACCGTCGCCCACATTTATTAGTGCAAGGACAGATGAATCACAGGAGCGTTGCTGGCATTTTAGAAAAGTGTACCCGCTTTTTTTATAGGTACGCATGTAGTATCGTCGTGGAAACACCACACAGAGAAACTCATTCTATAGTTTTTTTTTTTAATGAAAATAAGGGACGAGACGAGCAGGACGTTCAGCTGATCGTAATTTATACGCCCTGTCCATTACAATGCAGTGCCGCTCAGGATTCTTGAAAAACCCAAAAATTCTGAGCGGCACTACAATTGCGTTTGTCATCTTGAGACATAAGTTAAGTCTCATTTGTCCAGTAATTTGACTAGCTACGGTGTCCTTCAGACCAAAACACAGTAATGCTTACACATTACTGCTTCACGGCAGAAATAGGCGCCGTGTGTTGTACGTGGAAGAAAGTTCCTTGAAAACCATACCGTAGGAAGTTTTTTTTTATGGAATAGGAGGACAAACGAGCGTACGGGTCACCTGTTGTTAAGTGATCACCACCGCCCACAATCTCTTGCAACACCAGAGGAATCACAGGAGCGTTACCGGCCTCTAAGGAAGGTGTACGCGCTTTTTTTGAAGGTACCCACGTCGTATCGTCCCGGAAACACCGCACAAGGAAGCTCATTCCACAGCTTTGTAGTACGTGGAAGAAAGCTCCTTGAAAACCGCACTGTGGAGGACCACCACACATGCAGATGGTGAGGATGATATCCTAACTTATAACTAAGTTATATTCTATTTTATACGGAACCATAGAAGCTAGAGTATAGTAATAGGGCACTACCCCTGCCTTTATCAAAATAATCAAGTACTGGTCATATAAAGTATACAGCGTTTATAAGTTCACCCTTTCGTTTGTAAACAATTTGTTGACGTCAGAAATGTCAGCAACTAAAATGTAGCAACAAAATGAAATTGTGTGAGCGTTTGTGTGAATTTACTGCAGTACAAGTGAACAATTTCTCAGTGTTATTTGATATCACATTGTCTTTTTCGCACTGTTTTATTTGAGTGATATCTTTAAGTAATAAAATCTGGCAAACATGCTTTTCTGTATACGTTTGTAATGGATTTTCTTTCGTAACTAGTGAGACAGTACAATGAATAGCTAAATTTTGGTTTTCTTTTTGAAGTAAAAACTTCTTTGGCGGCGTTGAGCACTTTTCACGGGATGGGTATAAAATGATAAACTCGCATCAGAACACATGGCCTGATCAATGGATTGCGATCTAATAGATCTGATAGATGAGACAGAATTGATATTTCTCTTCTATTTTTTCAGTCGTTGCATGTCATTTGGTGAACGTACTATTTTTGAAGCGTCAGGAAATATTTTAAATTATTAATGTATTTCAATTCAATCTCAACTCTGATGTAAACAGAGTCGAGAGTTCAATCTCTTTTTCCCATCTCAAAAAATGCCCAACGCACCCAAATACTTCTTAATATAATATGTTATAAGTAACCATTATCTATATGTTTTAGCACGTACAATATATTTATTTATGATTTGAGTAGTGATCTGACAGAGTATGTGTGAGTGTGCGTGTGTGATGTGTTTGTGTGAGTGTGCGTTTTGAAAAATCTTAGTGGGTTATTTTAAGCAAGTTTTCGGTAGAGTCGTAGTCTAGGGAATGCAGTATATCCTTAGTTGTCTTTTTAAATTCATATTTAGACAAATTAGTAATATTTTGGAGCTTATTTACTTGACTAAATAAATAAGGAAAGGCAAATGCAGGAAAACGTTGAGCAAAACTGGTTTTTACAAGATAATGAGGGATTTTAATTCGTCTAGTATTATTTTGGGATAAAAAAATTGTCTGGAATGTTTTATGGTAGGAAGTTATGGCTTTTTTATACTATCTGCAATCAGCCTCAGAAGCTTTAATTAGATTTGTTGATCATTAAAATTACTTTTGGGAGTGCACATCCAGTGAGATGTCAACTCTTAATTATTAGGCACTTCGAATTGTGTTTAGATCTAGCACAGCTGCAATATTTTCAGCAGAAATTTGGAATCTTTTGTATTCATAAGATCTATAGCCAGGTGATTTTTATGTCCTTTAAGTCTTTGTTTATAGACCCAGAATAATTTCTAAATTTTCTTCTTTGATTCTTGGGATTTCCAGGTAATCATGCACTTCCGTGTTCCTTATGAAGCATGGCGCATTGCTCAAGGCTTATAACGCGCCCATATAAGTTTGCACTTATGTGCGGATACGCGTGTAGGTATCATGGCGGTCGCTTAAGTCCCGTTACGCGTAACACAACAACTAAATTTTTCAAACGTAGCAGTGATGTTAAATAGAGCGTGACGTCATTCACGTATCAGTTAACATGGCCGATTGCAGTATTTTATTAATCTCAATATTTCAATCATAACTGAATCATTTTTTCAAACCTTATTATCCTATATTTCGTTTAAACTATTCATTCATTGATTTATTAATACTATGATCATGCTCTTTGCATGAATTGTGGTTACGTCATTGTATTATATTATATTAACAACCTTAGAGTATGTGTCTTCTAAGTTTAACAGTAATAATCGGTGCGAAGATTGATTCGAAGCTCATTATACCTGAAATGATTTGTTTGATTATCCCAGAAGTGCTATCACTTTAAAGAGCTAACTGAACTATTCATACAATTACGAGTGCCGTCAGTTCGCACTAGACACACGTCTCTATTCCAAGTCCCGCTGAGTCACACTAATTATTATGAAAATTCGGTAATCTGTCGCACTCTATGCAACTATAATAAGCAATTCAACAGTACTGAACTTTTTAATAACAGTAAAGGCTGCTTTAAAAGGAGTGTTAATAAAAATCTAAAGGAAGGTTAAATTTAGAGTAATTCACAAACACACACACACTCTCACCAAACCACACACGCACAAATATCATGTCTTATTATAAATATTGTAAGTCCGTTATTAGATGTAAGTTCTACAAAATAGTATTATTATAACATAATTTAAGTTCTGTGGATTTTGTGATGTATTAAATAAATAAATAAACCTATGATGACTACCAAGATAATTGTTTGCTGCTAATCATACCTCTATTTTACCAGTGGGAGGCTCCTTTGCACAGGATGCCGGCTAGATTATGGGTACCACAACGGCGCCTATTTCTGCCGTGAAGCAGTAATGTGTAAACATTACTGTGTTTCGGTCTGAAAGGCGCCGTAGCTAGTGCAATTACTGGGCAAACGAGACTTAACATCTTATGTCTCAAGGTGACGAGCGCAATTGTGGTGCCGCTCAAAATTTTTGGGGATTTCAAGAATCCTGAGCGGCACTGCATTGTACTGGGCAGGGCGTATCAATTACCGTCATCATCAAAAAAACGATAGTCTCCGACTAGTGTGGCGATTCAATGACAATCACAATTTAGTCACATGTATAAGCTTGTAAGATATTTAAACTTAATGTAATTTATTGACAATGTATTTGTAAAAAGATCGATTTAAATAAATTCTTATTCTGTTTAGATTTACAAGAGATCTTGAGATCTAGATCTCAAGTCAATTGCAATATGCAAATATTGGCGTTGATCAGGTTATCAACTGTAAAGTAGATCCTGTAGATGGCACCACAATGTGAGAGTTGAACAAGATAAATCAAAATTTACGACACATGCTCATCATTTGGCTCAGTTGGAAAAAGCGCTCGGACGGAACCCTAGGTCGCTCATAAAATCAGTCAGCAATTTACTTACTATAATAATAATACTAGCTTACTGTAATAAGGTTTAACAGTACGAAAGCATGTAGGCTATATTTTATACTGATATTTTTAGGATTTTCTCAGGATTTAAAGCGGGTTATCACTTGATCTCACTACACAAAAAAATTCATCAAGGTCATTCCAGATATTTTTGAATTATAGAAGAACATAGGGACAAAATAATTTTTTTTTTATTATAAACAGTTTAAGTTTTAAGTTTAGATTTGAATGAGCAACATCGTAAGTAAATTTCGTAATATGCAAATATTGGGGTTGAGCAGGTTATCAACTGTAAAGTAGATCCTGTAGATAAAGTCACAACCTGAGAGTTGAACAAGACATACAAGATTTATCAACGATACAACGATACGTCACTCGAACGGTCTGCTCACCGGAAAGAGCACTCGCACGGAATGCGAGAGGTCGTGGGTTCGAATCTCGCATCGTACATAAATTTTGTTTTCCAATTTTATTTGTGTTAACAAAAAAAAACGTAGAATAAATTGGACGTAGTTATGCAGAAAGGACTCAAACCACACAAAAACACTTTTGAGTTATAAGTATTTGATATTTTAGCTCTAAATAGTCTTCCATATAAACATCCAAAAAACAGATTCCATGTTTATTTTAAAAATAGGCTTTTCACTACATGACATATTTGATATGATACCTAACTCTATTTTGACCAAAGTGACGTTTGAGTCCTTTCGGCTTAACTACGTCCAATTGTAGGTGAGCGAAATTAAAAAGAATTAAAATCATACTTAGTACCCGTACGCTCGTTTGTACTGTTTTCCCATAAAAAACCATATTCTTCACAACACATTTCTGCTGAATGAAACATGTAAACTGTCGCACCGCGTACAATCTTTTTTGTACAATATCCGTGGCGCAGTGTTTACTGGTCAATATTGTACTAGCCTTTGTAATAAATTTTATGTTAGCCCGCATTTACTTTTTTAACTCTGCTTGCAATAAAATGAAACTGAACAAAAAATTTAATATTTTCTCAGGGCCAGTTGGAAATAGTACTCAGACGGAGCCCGAGAGGTCGCTTGTTCGAGTCCCGCATCGTTCATGAAATATTGTTTTTCAAATTTTATTTGTGTATTAATTCTAGAAGTGAGTGTTATCACTTTAAAAACATAACAAATTGTTTAGATTTACAAGAGCGACATCTCAAGTCAATCTCCTAATATGCAAATATTGGGGTTCGCAGGTTATCAACTGACGTACGGTATATTACTATGGGGTCATGCTCCTGATATTGATATAGTGTTTGCACTGCAAAAGAGAGCTGTTCGTGCTATATATCAGCTTGGTTATAGACAGTCTCTCAAAGAAAAATTTAAATAAATAATTGTCAGTACATTTATGAAAATTTTATATATGTTCACAAAAATCGTCACCTTTTTGCTCTTAATAGTGATTTTCATTATTATAACACTAGAAATAAGGGATTGCCTGTAACTAATTCTAGTAGGCTTCATAAGATACATAATAGCTTTAAGGGTAAATGTATACACTTCTATAATAAAGTCCCAGCCACTGTTCAGGCATTATCTATAAATAAATTAAAATGTTTTATAAAAAAATGGCTCTGTCGTAAATCCTATTACTCCACTGCTGAATATCTAAATGATCGGACAGCCTGGGACTAGATTGTGATTATTTTATAGCGGTAGAAATGACTGTACAATATTGTATATTTTTATTGAAAAGAGCGCAGAAAAAGAAAGCTGGGAGAGTTTCTTGCGCCGCTTCTTTTCTCTCAGAGCGCCATTTATTTCCGAAGCGGTAGTAGTATCTAGTAGTTATAAGAAATGACATCAAAAAGAATTCTAAAGGAATCAATTTTGAGAAAATAAATGCCTTTTATGCCTTTAAAGTAGATCCTGTAGATGAAGCCACAACCTTAGAGTTGAACAAAGCATACAAGATTTTATGACGATACGTCACTCGAACGGTTAGCTCAATTGGTTAGAGCACTGGCACGGAACGCCAGAGGTCGTGGGTTCGAGACCTACATCGTTCATAAAATTTGTTTTTAAAATTTTACTTGAATATCAACACAATTCCAAAACAATAGACATAATGCACTTAAAAGTATAAAAGTAATTGCGTTTTTTTATACAATCAAATTAAGTAATCCAATTCTAGTAACTGTGTGTGTTATTTTTGGAGTCGGTCAAACTATTTCATTTAAACTTAGCACATAACAAACATGCTTGTACTTTTAAAGCGAAATTTCGTATCTTAGTGTTATAAAATAAGGTTCTTTTCTGAACTTTTGCGATAAGTTCTTATTATGAGTCTGATAAAAGCTTTCTGCATTACGTATCTGGATATGTGTTCAGATGTAATAATGATCGTTGTATGAGTATTACAACCAATGTATTATCCTCACTTTTAAACGCAACTGTGTCACATAATCTTTATCATTTTATTCGGAAATATTTTTGAAGTGAAACTTCTTTATCGACGTATGAGAGGAATTTTATGGCAATGCCGTCACGATTTTCGGTTACGCGCCATCTTGTTCTTTTCTTATGACTATATTTTTGTTTATGGAATAGGAGGGACAAACGAGCGTACGCGTACGCCCACAATCTCTTGCAACACCTGTGGAATCACAGGAGCGTTTCCGGCCTTTAAGGAAGGAGTACACGCTTTTTTTGTAGGTACCCATGTCGTATCGTCCCGAAAACACCGCACAAGGAAGCTCATTCCACAGCATTGTATATTAATATTGTATATTGTGATATGAAGAATGAATAGAATATAAAGAATGACATATTAGGCTGAAACTTATAAAATAAAAACACCTATTTGTATGCATGTCTATAATAATAAAATTGCTTTAATTTAATGTAGTTTTTTTTTTCTTAAGCCTTATCTACCCAATTTCTGTGAAGTTGTAGATAGAAGAAAAATTATATATTTAGAAGTTTCACTTCTCACCTGTGTACTTTGGTACACACACATATTTTTTAGTTAATGAATGAACCGTTAACTAAATCAGGACACCTATTATACGGCCTTCTCGAACACTAAAATAATATTTAACTTAAGCGAAAATCAGGACTGTGAGAGAGTGACCCAAGAACTGATGGGTGTATTGTCTATAAAGTCCCGTTTTGAGTGCTGAATCGAACGACAAGGTCGAGATTGACAAGGTGAGGCAGTAAATAGAGCTCGATCTTTGGTTGTATATTAGTAGTCGCATTAAAAACTTCTGGCGGCCATTTTATATCATTTTTATGGGAAAGAAGGAAGGCTACAAATTAGGATATCATCCCCACCATCTGGACATGTGGCGATCCTCCACAGTGCGCTTTTATGGAGCTTTCTTCCACGTACTACAAAGCTGTGGAATGAGCTTACTGCTTCTTCTTTGTGCGGTGTTTCCGGGACCATACTAGATGGCTACCTTAAAAAAAACGCGTTCACCTTTCTTAAAGGCCGGCAACGCTCCTGTGAATCCTCTGGTGTTGCAGGAGAATGTGGATGGCGGAAATTCAAAATTTACTAGAAAATTATCTTTATTATAATCGCCCTCAACCTTGTTGTTGCCCAAAACTTATTTGTCTAAATTTTCGGAGACGCTTCTTAGTGATTTTGAATAAGTGATATTCAAAATCACTAAGTTATCTCTCATTTTTATGTATTGAAGTCAAAACCGCGCTACATATGAGGAATGTTGAATGGAAATGCAAAATAAAATAATAAGTGTTAATTTTCTTGTATCTTATTAGAAAGAAAACGCCAATTTTGGTAAAAGAAAAGAAAAAAAAATGTAAATTTATGACATTTTATCATTCTTACAGTATGAGATTTACAGATAACAAATATTTATGAATTCAGTCTTTTATTCATTATCATTATCTTTTTTTAATTTTGGATATTAAATAATTTTACTGGTTTTATGCAAGAGATTATGACGCTAAATAATTTCATATTAAAGCAATGAATAAAAATAATCTTCAGGTAAAAATGTTAACTAACACATTTAAAGTATTCATAAAACAATATTATGCTATTACATAATCTCTCTGGTTGACGCGAGCACAGAGCACGATACGCTAGGGAATGACATCCGGAACAGCAGATATGTCGGAAGTGATCCCCTAACATCCGACCCCTTATCACTAATGTGAACTACAACTAACACGATATTAACTCCCGCATTAACTATTATACATGTATCCAGAGTAAAGCTAACACAGAGTTCTTCTAAATATACCTTTTATTACAATCGAAATATATATATGTCAATATAAAGAAGGAAAGATAGAAAAGTAAATTAAAATCGAGACATGTAACCCAATAAGGAAAATTACTAATAACAAAGGAAAATTAAAAATAAAAGCTTGGTTATCAAAAATTATCCTCAATTTTGTACCCGGAGTACGTTAAATATGACGTATCGCTAGGACGTCTCCGTATGGAAACTCAAGGCCGGCTGCGCCGTCTCAAGGTGGTGGTGGACGGCGTTCAAATTGGAGTGAATTCCCCTGATATTGCAAAAGTCCACGTCTAGCGTGGAGCGGGGTGCCGTGGTGTTACTGCCTCGTTTGTCCTCGGTCGTGCGCGGTTCTGTGCCCTCCCAAGAATACGACGAGCAGCCCGAGCGAGAATGATCGGGGAGGGATTCTCCGACTCTGGCAGAGCCGGTACCCTCCTGGGGTAAAATCTATTTGAGCACCGCTGTCATATTAAGGAGGAGGGGGGGGATGTGGCCTCCGGTTCTCGACACTCACCTATGCGAAACGTAGCGGCACTAGGCCGCCAATTTACGCCGGTATTCTGTGCGAGTGTGGTAATGAACACGGACGAGTCTGGCCCGATTGTGCTGACGTCATAAGACGGCAGCGTGACTCTCCCACTTCTAAAAAGCTCTTAGTCGCCTCTTATAACAACCCTTGGGCCTGGGACTCCCCTATTCTTTTTTAGACCCCAATGTCACCAGATACAAATGAGTTGGCATTTCTTGAGCGAGAACATAATATTATAACTATTCAAAGCATCAAATAAAATTTAAAAACATTGCACTAAGCAAACTATAACAACTAACTATACCTATATTTAGTCTGCTGCCAGAGTTTTGCGAGTCAACATCTCCTGGGGATGCCTCGTGAATAGGCAAAACACGTCTCAAATTGTTTAAAGACAAATATTGGCGGAATTAACTCTCAGTCTCGTGCCAGTCAACATGTCCTGAGTACGTCTCGTGTAGAGGCGAAACACGTGTCGAATTCTTTGAAGACAAATATTGGTGGAATTAACATTTAGTCTCGTGCCAGAGTTTGGGGAGTCAACATCTCCTGAGGACGCCTCGTGTAGAGGTGAAACATGTGTCGAATTGTGTGAAGACAAATATTGGCGGAATTAACACTCAAGAAATTCCAAAACATTTGGATATACCTATTTTGTTGTACCAATTTATGAGGTAGTAGATATTTTAAATTATAACCGTTAAATCAAATCAAATATCAATCAAATAGACCTGCTTGTTTACATAATTGTATTTAATAATTATAAATTAATTAATAAAATTAAAATAGATGGAAATTTCCATGTTAAAGTCTGGGAGTGTATATGCCAAAGGTAGATTGTTATGCGTTTGGAATTTTCTGGTGGATCATAGCTACTCTTTACGTCTCTGACTCTCTCCCATAGGGAGTGCCGCTTGCAAGAGAAGATCGCCTTCGATGAAAGCTTAGAGGGTACTTGCCCAAAGCCAACCTCAGGTGGTGTTTGGTGGGTAGGCACTTAGGTTTTACGTGAGTCCCACATAACCAACGCATACTTAGGCTGCGTTGGTATGCATGAGCATTCACCACCTCCCTCCCGTCGTTATCCCGGAGGGTAGCCCTTTCCCTTTGTCTGGGCGCAAAAAAAACTCTTCCAAAAACACACGTAAAACAAACATTAATAGTTAACTAAACAAAACATATAAAGTGAAATTTAAGCATCTTTAATCATTATAAAATATTACAAAATGACTGTAACCTATTGAATTCAATATTCCTTTCAAATATTATCAATTCCTATGCATATAACGAAGATTTTATTCAACTAAAGTTCAATCCAGAGCAAAGTTCGTGGAAAAGTTTGCATCTTCGATAGAAACGGATTTCGTATGGAAAGAGATTGTATATTTTATTTCATAGAAGATTTCAAGACATAAATAAATGTCTTCATCCAGTTTGTATATATTTTATTCAATTGATTATTATTGAATAAAGAGACTGTGGTAATGAACTGTTATATAATAATTAAATGATATTAAGCTCGGTTGTATTCAATATTTAGTTCTGCACGCTAAATAAAATGTCATTCACATTCAAAGATTTTCCGAGTAATTGAAATTATAATTCAGAAATCTATGTTCCCAGATAAAAATTTTATATTAAGAATGTGTTATGTTTTTAAAGTGATAACCCTCAGTTCTAGGATTAATACACAAATAAAATTTGAAAACAAAATATTTTGAACGATTCCAGTGCTCTCCCAATTGAGCTAACCGTTCGAGAGACGTATCTTCATAAAATCTTGTATGCTTTGTTTAACTCTCAGGTTGTGGCTTATATTAAGAAGTTCCTTAATTTCTTCTTCTTGTCTTCTTTGTGGCGTGTCGGGCGAATGTGGAATTCAACCTTTAAACACGTATATTAAACCTATTCCTCTACTGAAGAACGGTCACTAGTACATGCGTCCGCATGTTTTAATTTTTTTTCTCATTCAATCAAAATAGGAATTCGCGATGAGTGAGCGACCAAGTTAATACTTGATAAACGATATATAGATATACCCTATATGAGAATGAATGAAGGTTAAGTCGTTAAGTCTTGTGTAGGAACCCTACAAAAGAATTATAATTTTTAAAATGAAAGTTATTATATTTTTTATAATCGCTAATAAAATTCTTGCATATATTGTAAGTGCTCAATATCGATCAGTATTTGGCGTTTGATTATTTTTGTTGCATCACTTTACATATACTTTAACTGAAATGATTTGTATAATGATGAAGGTGTAAATGTTGTTTTAAAAGAGTTGCAATGAATTTCTTGCCACTTCTTCTTCTCATTAAAGCTCAACCCTTTCCGAAGTGGCGATGGATATAAAAAGAAAAGAAAGCTTTTAATATTCGTAAGTGTCATTTTTTGACCTACATGAATAAAGTGATTTTGATTTGTTTGATAGTGAGTCGTTGCGCGGCGAGCTACGACTGATAGCTACGTGATGCTACGGATACTACGCGGTAACTACGATCACTATCGTAGTACTCATTAACATGAATACTACGACAGATACGAAAAATATTATCTCTTGACAAACATTCATTTTTTTTTTAATATTTGTGATACGGACAGACACGAATATAGAGCGTACGATTTTTAGCTTGTGTATACTCTAAGATCCGGCCTAGTTTCGACCTTCACCCATCAACCAACCACCTGGTTGATTTTTAGAGAAAAGGTATTGATTTTCCGCACGCAATCCATTCTTAATCATCATTACTTATTGAAGAAGACAAAGGAATGTACAGGTTACTGTAAGCCATTATTCTATTGTGCAAATGGTCAAATTCATTTCCGCAGTTCCGCATTCAATATATCCAATTTCAATGTTGTAGTTTAGGGATACAAAACGAACTAACGAAATTGAATACAATGTGCACAACCAAATTAGTCGTAAACTTGTTTAGACACAATTCCACATGTCAAGCTTAGAGCTGTTTGATCTAGTTTAAACTGCTACTAACTAGTTTCAGGTTGTGACGTCAGTCTCCTAGAAAACACAAGCTTGGCTTACATTCAAGACTTCAATTAATTAAAAGCAAATATGAATTATATGCTAATTGTGATTGCGATAACTATTGTATTGCAGTAGTTTATAACTTTTTTATTATTACACAAATAAAATTTGAAAAACAAAATTTTATGAACGATGCGGGACTCAAACCCACGACCTCCGGTGTTCCATGC
>CATIXQ010000012.1:11536974-11553253 GCA_949711755.1 Leptidea juvernica | reverse complement strand
TAAACAATATGTTTTTTTTGTATTATTGTTACAGAAATATTTAAAGCATGAATATCATTACTGTTAATTTTTAACAAAAATCTAAAATCATTTCTTTTTCCATATTTACAAACTTTCCTAATCGGTAGTTATTAAAAAAAATATAGAATAAGTATTTTTAAAATTTTTGCCCTTAATGTAATTATACAAATGATTTAAGTTTTCTTTAGTGTTAATTCCGACAATAATTGTTTTTAAAAACAATTCGACACGTGTTTCGCCTTTACACGAGGCATCCTCAGGACCTGTTGTCTCGCCAAAATCTGGCACGAGACTGAATCAAATGAAAAAAAAAAAAAAATTTTTCAAATTCAAAATTTCTATATTTGGTGTAAAGTTATATATACAAAATTACTTAAATCTACTTATTAAAGCAATTTACAATTAAGCCTTATATATGTAGGTATCAGAAAAACTTATTTCTACAACCCTATCTACGTATTGAGGGATAAAACTTTATTATGCTTAAAAACTAATACATGAGGTTTGTGGGGGGGGGAATCCAGGAAACTGGGAAAACCTGGCTATTTGCTATTGATCTGAATCAAATGAGCCGGAAGCCGCTCTTTTTATACCCTCGTCCCATTATATGACGCGCTGTGATTGGTCGGCTGTTGTGACGTATTACCCCCGGAAGAGACACGTAACAAAGGTGATGGGACTACATTCGTTTGTTCATTCAACAATGTAAACATGTTATTTTTGTATTTTATTATTTCTAATTGCTCTAACACATTTAAGCGAAATCCTTTTTCGCATGTATGTAAAATATTAAAATTATTATTGTTTCCGAGTGAGTGACCTGTATCAATTAAATGTTTCGCGAAATGTGATTTTTCGGGATGATTATTCCTAAATGCGGCAATATGTTCCTTTAATCTAATTTCGAAATTTCGACCTGTTTGACCTATATATACCCCGTTACAAGTGTCACAACTTAGTTTATAAACGCCGGATTTTTCGGAATTATTTAATCGATCTCTGCCATTACATATTCGACTGACATTGTGATTCGTTCGGAAGGACACATTAATATTGTTTTTTCTAAATATTTTAGCTATTTTATCCGATATTGGACCAATATATGTCAACTACCCACATATTTGGTATTTGATTGTGGTGGGACGGGATAGAGTTCTGAATTAATTAAATGTTTTTGTTTATTTTTAATTAATTTGTTCACTAACTGTTTTGTATAGCCGTTGGAAACCGCGATTTGGTATATTATATTAAGTTCTTTCGCGAAGCTGTCACGGGACAGTGGGACTGACATTAATCTGTGAACATAGCAGCGGAAGGCCGCTAGTTTATGTTGTACGGGGTGGCAAGATGACGCGGGAATAGCAAAATCTGTATATGACGGCTTTCTATAGATTTGGAATTCTAATTTATTATTTACTCTTGTTAATGTTAAATCCAAAAAAGAGATTGGTTTGATTCGAATTCCAATTTAAACTTTATTTTTGGGTGGATCTTATTAATTTTTTTAATGAATAGATTGATTTGACGTTCGGTGCCTGTCCAGCAAATTATTATGTCGTCAACGTATCGGTAATAAAACAGGATATGTGGGTCTCTCACCACGTAATTACACTCAAAATTATCCATAAATATTTCAGCCATCATTGGACTTAATGGTGATCCCATTGCTAATCCTTCCTTTTGGCGATGGAATTGCTTTTTGAATTTAAAATAATTTTGTTTCATACATAACCTAGTAAGATTGATGATGTCATCCTTTTCACCGGGATGTATCCTCTGTTTTTCAAAGAGGTCGTCAAGGATAATTAAACTTTGTTCATATGGAACATTGGTAAATAAACTATCTACATCGAGAGACAATAATTTGGCATTTGGTGGAAGGTTGGTATTTTTTACTTTATTTATCAAATCTAGACTATTTTTCAAAATATACTGAGGATTGAATAATGATTTGTTTTTTATTATTACGTTAAGTTTTTTGGCAAGGTCGTACGTCGGGGCACCGATATAAGAAGCTACTGGACGGACAGGATTATTTTCTTTGTGAATTTTAGGTAAACCGTATAAGATAAGTATAAGATAAGGTCGCGGGTTCATGGGAACTACGTATTATAATTTACTTGGAGAAATAAATGACGAATTTTTAATGGACTCTTTTACACTAAAGAAAACTTAAATCATTTGTATAATTATGGATTTCCGCAAGTATCGCCTAATTCAATAAATTTTCTTAATGTTATTATAATGATTAAGGCATATGAAGAGTTGTCCTTAAAGCTTCGATGTACTTTTTAGTTTATATATTATCATTTTATTTTGTAAAGGTGTTTGTTTTACTTACTTTTTCAGCTGGGAATTACTAGGCAAATAAGACTTAACATCTTACGTCTCAAGTTGACGAGCACAATTGTAGTGCCGCTCAGAATTTTTGGGTTTTTCAAGAATCCTGAGAGGCACTATTTTTATTAAAAAAAATAGCTATGACTGATATTTTGTACAATTATACTCTAAGGTTCGATCTAATACTGGAAGTTTTGGCTAGAAAGATTTAAAACTTTAAAATATTTACAAATACAGTAATTGAAGTATCAAGACATGTTTATTAAGTTCTTTAAATATGAATTGTAATACCATCACGCTTAGCTGCTCGGTTGAAAATATTAAATATAATGTGTGCTGGAATGTAGGTGTGCAGGCATTTTCATATTGTACGTCCCTGAGGTACGAGGAATTCCTTATCGGGGCTATTGTTCAATTAAATTTTCTATTTCTTGGTAATATCTCTTCTATATACTGTCCTTTAACTTTCATTTATAAATTAGGTTACATCTTTCCGTTCCGGGAAACTTTGATCGCGCGGTATGCCTCAGATCGGCGTGATTTTGGCGCTCGCACAGCGTTATGTCCCCATTATTTTACGTGTATTAATAGATTGCTTATAATTAGGATTATTTGAGTGAATGTATCAGAAAGCTATTGAAATAAGCTATAAGACCATGCAAAATAAACCATCTTATAAACAAAATAGGGTTCAGAACTTGGCGAGGAAATAGTGTGCCGTACGGCACTCTCGGTTTTGGTGTATCTGAAAAATCTAGTGCCCAATACTGATGATTTCGGATGGTTAAAAGGAGCCACCAATATTTATAAGAGATTCTCGTGGTCCTGTCGTGAGGAACTCTTCTTCATTAGGTTTATTTCATTACATCCGAGTTATTAGCCTCGCGCACATTAATTTTTCAGATTTACAAAGTAACTCACTTCTGGGATTAATAAAATTAAATTTATAACCAATATTTGAACGATGTGGGTCTCAAATTCTCGACCTCTCGGGTTCCGTCGAAGCTCTCTTCCACTGCGCCAACCGTTCGAGTGACGTATCGTTCGTAAATCTTGGTATATCTTGTTCAACTCTACAATTATTATATTAATTGCCTAAAGCTCATAAAATACGCTTGCAAAATTCGTATGTATATTAATTATCTCTAATAGGATGGTATATAAGATAATGTGTCGGCCATAATTCATAAAGAATTCCAAAATGTATGATAACTGAACCTACAATCCCAAAATAATTAAGATTTATATTTCTATACTTATCTTACGATAACTATATGACCCTGGTTCTTCGATGTCCATTGTTTCAATAATTACGTAGGTCCGTAAAACATTACTTCGTTATTTATTTGTGACAATAGAAATATTTTCTTATTGAGTTTTTGTACAACAAGGAGCAATTGAAACTTCAAATATAAATATGTTGATACTTTTACTCTTTGCTTATGTTGAATTATTTTTATGAAACATGCGACACAATCAAAAATGGAACACTTTGGACTATAAATAAATAAATAATAATATAAATAAATAATGGTGAGTTCTAGGAGATATGGTTAGCTCTAAGCTAAAATCTTTAAAACAAAAAGCGACTAAATATCTAATGGAAATGTTTTGCTTTACTACCACAAAAATATGACCAAGAATTTTAAATATTTTACATTCTATCAATTCAATTCTCTTCATTGCGAGTTTGGGTAATGTACAGGTATTGAACATATATATAAAAATACGTGAACAGCCAAACTCTGCTTAGTTACAGCATGCAACATTAAAAAGCATATTAAAGAATTACAAAATATTCATAATCCTATAAGCTACAATTTCTTATGTTATTATATTCTTATTATAATTATACTAGCTGACCCAGCAAACTTTGTATTGCCATAGCAATACAAAAGGGTCAAAATAGTAAAAAAGTTCCAATAAATAAAAATTTTTGGGGTATAAAAATAGATGACGACCGATTCTCAGACCTACTACATGCATCGTACAAAAAATGTATCATACTACAATTATTATATTCGATTGCCATCTTGCAACCCTATTGCGTATCGGTGGATGGAATAGAATAATACTAAAATCGCGATAGAAAAATAGGTGTTGATCGTAGACGGATGAAAATTTGAAGTTATGTGTATTTCTAAATGCTGAATCATAATAGAATAAAAAAAAAGTCAAAAAAATATTTAGGGTTGGGTGACCCTCATCATTTAGGGGTATGAAAAATAGATGTTGGCCAATTCTCAGACCTTCCCGATATACACGAAAATTTTCAAAGTAATTGGTTATGCTGTTTCGGAGGAGTTTGGTAACAAACACCGGGACACGAGTAGTTTATATATTACTAGCTGACCCAGCAATCGTTGTATTGCCGATATTAAAATCGCGATACAAAAGTAACTGTTGATCGTAGATGTTGTGTCGTGTTTTTTAATGCTGACTCATAATCAAATTTAAAAAAAATGTCAAAAAAATAGAAAATAAAAAATTCGTGTCAACCACCCTTAACATTTAGGGGGATGAAAAATAGATTTTGTCCGATTCTCAGACCTACCCAATATACACTCAAAATTTCATGAGAATCGGTCAAGCCGTTTCGGAGGAGTTCAATGTTTAACACCATGACACGAGAATTTTATATATTACATAAGATATCAAAAACCAAATAAATGTTAAAAAAAAGGTGAATAAAAGTCTTATGAAAATCATTTTTAACTTTTTCTTAAACATTGGGTTCTCCTGTGTTTCCCTAATATCTCTGGGTAAGTGATTGTGCAAAGGATGCCTTGAATTTTTTTAATTTGAAATAAATTTAAATTACTTTTAACAAATATAATAGTTTCATAAATATATAGACATGGCATTGTAAGAATTTTATATTCTTTAAAAGTAGGGCTTGCAACTATCTGTTATATTTAATTTAAAAATAGCCCTTATTATTATCTTCTATATAGTGTTTCCTCCTCGTATACTTTAGTCGTAGGACATCAAAATTATATGTAAACATCTCTCTTACATTTACAATATCCATAACAGATATTAAGCCTGAAAAATATAATAAAACCAAGCATTTATTTATTTCAATGCAGGTTAGAGAAATAATGTGTAATGTAGATTACAAAGGAAGGTTAAGAAAATAAGTAACTTCTATCGCCCTTTAATATTTCAGGTGGGTGGCTTGATAAGTAGATTCATTTTAAGTCCGTGGAGACGTAAGCTGGATTAAATGATCCTTGAGGGAACGAACGCCTCTGTATTATTATAATATATTATATAACATACATTATCTGAATCATAATCTATATTATAACAATATAATACGTGGGTAACACACGAAAATGTTTAGAACTGGCCAGTTAGAAACATTGCTAATGAAAACTTGTTTTGAATTTCAATTTTAGAACTCTCTGGTAACCTGATGTAGTATGCATTCATTTGTCATTTGTTTTCGTGAAGTGGCGGCAAATCTAAAACTCTTGTTACACGTGAAAATGAACCTAACGCGAGAAATTTTTCGGTCAATGATTTATTATGAGTTTCTTTGTGGCCTTACTCAACAACAAAACGATGATAGGCTGTGATAAGCATTTTTAATGAACCCCCATCTCGTGCCACTATTTACAATTGGTTTAACGAGTTTAAGGGTGGACGTAGCAATCTCAATGATGATCCGCATGGGGGACGTCCTTTAATAGCGACTACTGAAGAAAACATCAGTGCTGTGCGACGCATGTTAGAGGAATATAAGAGAGTGACCTATCAGCAGATACGGGCAAGCCTAGGCGTTGGTACGAGTCAAGTTCAAAAAATATTATACGAACATTTAGGCGTCAGGAAGCTTTGTACCAGATGGATTCCCCATACTTTAACCGACGACCAGAAACACCTTCGCATGGACTCAAATGCTGTATTTGACATCGTCATAGGTGATAAAAGCTGGATATATTGCTACGAACCCGAAACCAAACGTTTCAGGGGGTATTTCCTTGCGAGGATCGGCCAACTAAGGTAAAGAAAGGAAGAAGTCAAGTAGAAAAGATGATTGCCTCATTCTTTGGTCGGAAACGTCATTTCGCGAGAGTTGTGCTACAAGATGGAAGGCGATTACTGCAGACTGGTATGTCAATCGCTGTTCGCCTGTTGTCTTGAAAAAAAATTCGACAGCAGCGCCCTCGAAGCAGGATCCTCCTTCACCACGACAATGCTTCAGCGCACTCCGCAAAACGTACTGTTGAATATTTGACTACGGCAGGTGTCGAGATAATGAGTCATCCGCCATACAGTCCTGACCTGGCGTCCTGCGACATTTATTTATTCCCAAGAACTAAAGATAAAATTCCAGGTATTAGCTTTACGAGCCCTGAAGATGCGGTGAAAGCGTACGAAAATGCTATAGAAGAAACGCCTAAGGAAGAATGGGCCCACTGTTTTTCTCAGTGGTTCCACCGAATGCGACGATGTGTAGAGAGGAACGGAGATTACCTCGAAAAACAATAAAAGTATTGGCAACTTTCTACATTAAGCCGTTTTTCATTTTCTAAACATTTTCAGTGTTACCTAGGTATCTATGTTTTTACGAATAATAATTAAGAAATCTTACTCTTTTATGGAAGAGGTGGGAAATCGAGCGTATACATTCTCTTGCAACACCAGAGGAATTACAATTGTGGGCGGCGGTGATCACTTAACATCGGGTGCTCAAGCTCATTCTTCCCTGTCTTCCTTAAAAAAATAGATTTGTTATTTATTGGTCACAATGAAAAAATATATATTTTTATTATAATTTAGATTATGATTCAAATATATGTTGATACTTGTAAACTCTTTGTTTTTGTTTAATTTTTTTTTACACGTGCGTGCGACACAAACAAAAATGGAACACCTTCGACTATAAATAAATAATAATATATCTTATAGTTCTCGAAGATATGGTTAGCTCTCAAGAGAGCTGGTGTTGCAAGCAACACCAGAGGAATTACAGGAGCGTTGCCTGCTTAAAAAGGTGTACGGGTGTACAAATTTTGAAGGTATACATATCGTATCGTCCTGGAAATGCCGTACAAAGAAGCTCATTCCACAGCAACGTACATCCACGTGGAAGAAAGTTCCTTGGAAACTACACTGTGAAAAAAACGCAACGCTCCTGTGATTCCTCTGGTGTTTCAAGAGAATGAAAGCGGTGATGATCACTTAAGCATGACCCGTACGCTCATTTGTCATCCGTTTCTATAAACAAATCTTATTACAAAATCTGTAACTATAGAACATCCATTTATTTAATTTCAATCATCAAGTATAATACGCAAACTTTTATTCATTATCGCTCATTTAATGAACCTCAAACAAATCATTCATAACCATGTTATTCTCATTCGATTTATCTAGGTATTAATCTTAACTTACATTTGAAGTAAGTTTATAAAACTATTATCGAACTGTACAAGCAGGTGACATATCGAGATATACTCGTAACCTAAACAAACAACTAACTTAAATTGAACTGAAACTTACCTGTGCGGTAGCTTATCAGTCCACTACACTTGCGGTATGTGAAAACGTAATATTCGTTTTGATCAAATATCTCATCTTATTCAATTTATGTAGGTAATACCTACCGGTGATGATGAACAAAATATTATTATACTTTTACCCGCGACTTCGTGCGCGTGCATGTTACTTTGGGCAGTATTTTTAATTTAAAATATACTCACTTTGCACATAATACAGAACAAACTGCTGTGGCTAATACGTTTTTATAAGCTTCCATCTATAGAACTTTCATCCCCCTTTTTCGTACCCATTTCTAAATTTTAAAAGTGCTACAAAAATTAATATTTATTTATCTCTTATCAAGTGCCTAAATACAGCAGAAGCATACTGGCTACTAAGAATACTAGCAGCATTATTGCTTTGGATAGCTGGGCTGATCCGTTAATTGAACCAGCTAGCACCGCTTGGGTTTCCAGTAGTCCAGTCAGTAGTCCCGCCTCAATAAGTATTTAGTATTATATTGTTTTAAGCCTTTATACAGTGTCCGCGCCTGTGGGATCCACAGGCGAAGTGTTTCGACGCCAAACGGCATAAAAATGTAAGATTCACTGAGACGGAGATATCTGTGACGTTTGCTGTCATCGGCAGTCGAAGCAGCAGCCCCAGCACCAACTGACGTAACTTGGACATGAGAAGGAGCCAGAGTGGTGACGCAAGTCGCATTAAATAAATTATTGTTATAAACTGTTTCTCTACCCCAATGATGATATGTTTAATTAGAGGGATATTATTTGTTGAAATAAATAGAATATGTGTTCACATAAATGGGTTAATTTATCGACGGAGGCAGCCGCCTCTAACTCGTACATATACAAATAATACATAAGCATGTTTTAACACGCTTACATAAGTAAGTACTCAGTTGGTTAGAGCACCGGCACGGAACGCCGGAGATCGTGGCTTCGAATCCCGCATCGTTCATAAAATTTTGTTTTTGAAATTTTATTTGTATATTAATCCTAGAAGTGAGGGTTATCACTAAAACATAACATATTGTTTACACTTACATAAATTTTAATAATACATTGTATGCCTATAAGTCCTATTAAATATATCTATTAAATGTAAATAAGTGATACAAATAATGAAATTATTTAGGCCTAAGGCTGGTCTTATAAACAAATATAATAAAAAAAAGTTTTCGAAAAAATGACGACCACGGTAGATAATATTTGTATTAGATTATTAACCACCAATAAATTCTTACTTTCAATTTTGTAATTTCACACTTATCACATTATAATTATTTACACTGTATAGTTTCTACAATTAAGATTAAAGTTACTTAATTTTTTCTTATTTAAAATGTTGAATGTACCAAATTAGAATAACCAACCTAGAATTAGTATGTAAGTGCAAATCAATTGTTAATATTAAGTTGAGTAGATGTTGGTACACCTAAAAAATGTACATCGTATTAGGTAAGAATTTATTTTTGAGGCATATGCTTCTATAATTGTATGAAAATCGAGCATTTCGTGTATTACTAAGAGAGTAAGCCGTTAGAGATCACCCCCTCTCCTTATGAAGTACTAGAGAAAATTATACAGCATACATATATAAAACCAAACATATAACCACACAATGACTAAATAAAGTATAATAATAATAAGGTAATATTTATAAGAACATCTCTGATCTTGAAGAACCTTAACGACATCTTAAAGGATTAGATGTCCGGGATTACTGAGACTTACAACTATTAAATTGACTTAAGCAAGGTCTGTAGATGAGGGATTTAATAATTACTTGCTTCCAGACATGAATTTCTTATTATAGCTCATATTTTAGAAATATTACAAATAATTTCAATTGCCTGGGAGTTTATGTGTAAAAGTTTACTATAACATAAATGACTTTCTTAATTATACCACAGGTTGGGAATGGAGCCACCACCGTCAGCCTTTTTTAATTATAAATTTGATTGTATCGATGTTTTATTTAAAAAAAAGGAAGCCTGCTAATTTCTTGCGCTCGTTCTTCTTTTCGTAGTTTTTGATTGAGTGATTTCATATCCCATTTTGAATAAAAATATTTGAATTTTAATTAAGTTATAAGCTATCATAAAGATACACAAATAAAATTTGAAAACAAAATCGATGTATGAACGATGCGGGACTCGAACCCACGACCTCTGGCGTTCCGTGCCAGTGCTCTGCCAACTGAGCTAACCATTCGAGTGACGTATCGTCATAAAATCTTGTATGCTTTGTTCAACTCTCAGGTAATGGCTTCATCTACAGGATCTACTTTACAGTTGATAACCTGCTCAAATTTTATTTGTGTTAATCCTAGAAGTGAGGGTTATTTACACTTTAAAAACATAACAAATGATCATAAAGATAGAAACATTATTTACTATATAATTAAAACTATTTAACTCATATATTAGTCGGTGTTTGTACCGAGTAATTATTTAGGTAGAAAAATATGTATCTTAATTCTAACATTATTTAATTAATATTATTTAGTAATATTTACCATATAAAGTTACACTTTATATGGTAAATATAAATAGACTTTCCACTGAATGTCCTTTCATATAACTACGTAACCGAGCTGAGATAACGTATGTTGTTTATTTGTGATAGACGGGAGGCGGGTGTCGTGAGGACATAAAACCCGACGAACATCCGACTTGGTAGTAATTCTATTTGAACTTCAAATTTGCTGCAAATTGATTAAATTAAATTCGAAATCAAAGTCTCCTGTGATTTCTCTGGTCTGTGGTACACCAGCTGGCTTTAAGTATTGCCGTGCTCTATTTATGAATTTTTAGTTATTGCTACCCCAGAGGATATAAGAGGAATAGAGGAAGACAGTTCATACGATGGGAGAATGATCTGAAACAGATAGAAGGACCACTATGGACTAGAATAACAAGAAACCGGAAAGAATGGAAGACCTTGGAGGAGGCCTTTGTCGAACAGCTTAAAAGTTACTGCATATAATCAATAAATAAGTTAATAATATACTTATGTAAGTTAAGTTTATTAATTAAAATGTATTATATTCTGTGTATTAGTTAGTAAGTAAATATTTTTTGACTGTAAGAAAGGCTTAATTATTGTTATTATTTATGAACTCCTGTTTCTTCCGGCACTGGTTGACGATTTTCTGCGAGAGACCTGAGTGCCAAGTGTGAGATTCTTTACCTATTCGATCACGTAAAAGTAAACTACGATTTGTAAGACATCGAAAGAGCGCCATCTAGTGAAAGTAGAGGAAAACATCATATCCAACATATCATTGATATGCAGAAGAAACAGTATATGAGATAGAACACAGCCTGCTGTGACAGAACTGCGTCCCTAAAGGATATAGCCCCATAAAGTTTCAAATAAAAATATCTAATAAATGTAGAAGGGGTTGGTAATTTAAACGCACTTGAAATTGAAATATCTATATTTTACACTTTCCACTTTATAACTATTATATTTAATAATTATTTATAAGGCAGCGTTACCCCTTACAATTAACAATGTGTAATGTTCTCTCGAACTGAGCGCTCTGGCTTATATAGGGCACGACCATTACAGTGATTATGCTACCAACTGTTAGTTGGCACTACTGTAGTGCCAACTAACTTACACGAATCAAATTAACCAAAGGTCAATATGCTATTATAGTTATTTCTAAAATTATAGTTATAATAATATAAAACAGTACTAACAAAGTAAGCCAATAAGTAAATGTTATAATTAATTGGGATGTCTAATCTAATCAGTCATATATCGTGAACTTAAAATGTCAAATAAAGCCAAAAATGTCAAATGTATTATGACAGTTCATGACGTTGGTAGCGCTTGTACACACATCAAGCTGACATAAATTTGTTTTACTCTATAGACAGCTATATCATCAACAGACGAGTAAAACTGTGAAGACGCAGGTACTTTGAGATAAGATACGCATGAATCGTTTCATCTCCGGAGGAAAAGATCTTCACAAAAGATAATTTTGACATTTCCATTTCGGTTAAATGTAGATCAAGTTTCCAATTACGTTTATTAGGGTTTTCTTTTAAAACGCGATCTCAGAAAGATAATGCAAAATATATAATGCAAACTATTCCTTAGTTTCTACAAGAATAATGTTGCAATTTATTTATCTCCAGTTGCAGAAAGCAACTTTAATGTTAATGTTTCATTATATCACGTGCTATCTTCGACTGTAAATGAAAAAGAAACGGTACTATATTTAATGAAATATTAAGTTTAAGAATGCTTTCTGCAACTAGCTAACCGCAAATGCAACTCAGAATAATTTATAACATAATTTTAATCTTATAAACAACAATAATCTTATAAACAACTCAAGTGAATATTTTCACAAAATTAACTATGATTATATTATAAAAATATCATGAAAACGAGGGCGAGAAGACTCAGTGACAATTATAGTCCAACAATTTCATGCGCGACCACCGGATAGCTGGTTGCGCTTCCGCGCAACGTCTCCACCACCGTCTGTCACCCCGTAGGACGGTCGCGCACGAAGTTCTCGGACTATAAAAATTTTCACAATAAACTATGATGTTCTATAAAAACAAACCCGAGATATGGAACATGCCACAAGTTGCACCATAATACGCTTCGACTGCAAAATTTATACATCGCCGCATATACTTCAGTTGTTTAAAATGTTCTTGGTCAATAAGCAGCAATGTAATTCAATGCAATGTAATTGTATTCATCCCTAGTCTGTGGCTTAGGTTACGTATGTTGAATTTAGTACCGGATTTGGACAGTGACAGCTGTCACTCGACTAAGGAGAAAAGTGTGCTTACATTGTGTTTATGCACCGGCAAAACCGTTCCGCTTTCAGACTGCGAATGACATGTCCATAAAACGTCATTGACTATTATGCTTACTCCTTCGCATATGCACCCTTGAAGTTTTTGTAAACACAGTATTAAATCCAAACTCTTTGGTTATTTTAAATACAATAAATTTTACACTGACAGCTGTCTTAACTTTTGTTATCTCTATAACTTTTGCTCAATCCAAATAGTTTCTCTAATATATTCATATAACCCTTCTATGGAGGGTAGAGGCACAGTAGACATATGTACCAGTACGGAATATACCTACAAACGTTCGAAATTACACACTCACACAAACATCGACGAGGCCCCTAAGCGGTTTTCGCGGTCAAAATGAGTCGAGTGTCACGTTATTTGTTTCCGCGATCTTTTTAAAAATGCCAGCGTATTACGTGCTATACAGTTTTTTGAACTCGGCTCCATCAAAACTCCAGTTCTCGTTTTTTAAACTATAAAGTAGCATGGTATATAAGAATGATTTATTGTTATGCTATTATTATAATTAGTAGGTATTCGAATGATAAGTCCGTGAGATCGATTATAATAAATTCGTGAATAATTCACAATTTACACTAAGATGTCGGCTGCAATATTTATTATCATTTTTTGTGAGTGTGTTTTATTGGTTTTCTAGGATGTTTTTTTATATTTATTAATTTTGGACAAAAATACTTACCCACATGTGTTTTGTCATGGTTTTCGTGAGTGTTGAAACCAATACCAGCTAGTGCTGTCAAAATGAAAATTCAAGTTGGCGGCTGCAAAACATTATCAAGTTTTTCGTCATGCGTGTCGTTTTCATGGTTTTGGAGGTTGCTGAAATAGAGAGTGGTGTCAGAATGTAAATCCAAGATGATGCCTGCATGAAATTGACAATTTTTACATCATGAGTGTCGTTTTCATGGTTATTGAGGGTGCTCAAACTAATAGTGCTGAAATAGAAAGTGCAGTCAAAATGTAAATCCAAGATGGTGGCCGCATGAAATTGACTATTTTTTCGTCATGGGTGTCGTTTTCATAGTTTTTGAGGATGTTGAAGCTGAAAGTGCTGTCAAAGGAGCTACATGAAATTATCAACTCTTTTATCACGGGTGTTGTTTTCATAATTCTGGAGCTGAAGCCTGAATGCTGGACTTTTGAAATAAAAATTGTGTGTTCACCGACACTCCCGAAAATCTCAAAAATGATACCCAATTTGATTTTATTGTAAAAGTCACATCCGCCATCTTAGATCTCAAAATAGATGTCATATTCGTTAATGACACTCACGAAAACAATAATTGCCCGTCTAGACATGTTCGTGGGATGACTGCAGGGAAGAGTTTCTTAAGACTGTGGTAGAAGTGAAACTTCAACGGACAAAGTTAACAACGGACAACGTTTAAAAACACATATTTCAAAGTTTCCCGTCAATATTTAAAATAAAATATTTCAACAAAAATTACAAAAAAAATCAAAAAAAAAATATTTCCAAGAAAAACATTCAATAAAATTTTGTTTAAAATTACATAACAGTTATCACGTAGACTATATATAGCATAATACACTGTATAGATATCATACATACTCTATAAGTACATAAAAATCTTACACTTTTTACTTTTTTACGCTGCGCAACGCCCCATAAGGAACTTCGTTCCAATACTCCTTTTTTTAAAGTCGGTTAGAAAAATAACCTGACAACCCTATTGTTTCAATGGAGTGTACGCACATGTAGGTAAGTATTTTATCAACAAGGCTTAGTTTCCATACTGATACATATTATGTCTTCTGTGGTAGAGGCGTCAAAATGCATTAAATTGGGGTGGCTACACAGTAGCATCAGGTTAAATCTTAAAAGAAGCGCCAAATATAAAATAATACTTATCACTTCAGCTACACACTACACACGTTTTCTCATAATAACTCTTGAAGGTTATATTAACTACATTATTTTGTACAACGTAAGTTGTTGAACTTTTCACTATGTAACTGCAGGGTGGACCAAAAGTCCGTTTACATTTGAATCGGTTGCCGCGTCTAGCAGCGGTAGCGGAGGGGGGTGGAAGGGTTACGCATTGCAAGAGCGGCCAATGGGAATTTAGTACCATGGCGTCGTTTAGCGGTAGTCAACGTGCATTTTGTGTACACGAGTACTATCGAAACAACGATTCTGCGACCTTAGCTCAACGAAAGTTTTGCAATCATTACAAGATACGACACAAAAATCAAGCTCCATCAGGTGTGTTAATTAAAAAATGGGTGCTGAAGTTTGAGAAGACGGGTTCAACAATGGATTAACGTCGATCTGGCCGGCCTCGAACGTGGACCCCGAAAAAAACGTGGAGCGAGAATAATCGTCTGTTCGTGACCAACCTGGACTATCAACTCGAAAGCGGTCTGCTGTCCTTAACGTGCCAAGATAATGATGTATTAAACCGCATTTTCAAGAAAGATTTAAGTCTACATTCCTATAAAATCGAAATGGTGCAGGAATTAAGGCCTCAGGACCATGCCACTAGGTTGCAGTTTGCGAACGAAATGCGATTCACCAGTTTTACAAACATTTTTTTCTCAACAAGGCACACTTCCACCTAAATGGGCATGTTAGTAGACAAAATTCGTTATTGGAGTGACACTATGTCATGGTGATCAAAGACCCCTGCATTCCAGCCAACCAACCCAGTAACTCTTGACGAATTTTAGGATCGTATTCGCACAGAAATCCAAAACATCTCAACAGAAACATGTAAAGCTGTCATCGAAAATTTCCGCTCTAGATTGCAGCAATGCCAGAATAATGAAGGATTGCATATGGATGATGTGATTTTTAAGAAATAAATTCCCCTTTTGTTTACTATCGAAAACAATAAACAATTTTGATCTACTGTAATTAGTTTTTTTTTAATCATCATTCCAATTATAAACGGACTTTTGGTCCACCCTGTACTTTAGTAGACAATAATATTAAATTTTTAACTCCGTATACTTCAATTCGTTTACAAATGCTACATTTACTACACCTACACCAGCGCCATTGTGGCAGTTTTTGAAATGTTATTAACTACATAAGCTGGACACTTTTTCAACTTTTCTCCCTTAAGAGATGATACTCCTTCCCCATACCCTTCATAAACCCTTCACACGCCCAATAAATTCCGCCAACAATACCTTGGGATAGATGAGATGAATAATTAAGATCTCCTCTTTTTTTAAATCACCTTTTTGACAGTAATTATCATCCTAGCAGAATTTAAATGACCGGTGAGTTTACTGAAAGAAGAATTGAATCTTAATTGAAAAAATCTATGAATTTATTTAATTATCTATGACCGTAGTTTAAGTAATAATAATAATATTGACACACCTTTACACAAATTATTATCCTGCCCGAAATTAGGCATAGGTATAGCCTGTGTTATGGGTTGCAAGACAACGACATATTTAATAGAATATACTTACTTAAACATACATAAATACGTATAAACATCCATGACTCTGAAACAAACATCATATAAATGCTTGAACCTTCCGGGATTTGAACCAGGGACCTCTAGCTTAGTA
>CATIXQ010000012.1:11493592-11514667 GCA_949711755.1 Leptidea juvernica | reverse complement strand
ATTTTAAGCGATCTAATTAACATTATGCAATTATTCAATACCTGCCCTGTAAAAAAGCAAGAAAAGAAAGATAAAGTAAAGAAAAGAAAAATACTGGGAGAGTTTCTTGCGCCGTTTCTTTACTCTGTGAGCTGCCTTTGTCTTCGAAACAATAGTAGTTCTAAGATACTCATTGACAACGAAAAGAATTGGAAAGGCAACAATTTTGAAAAGATTAGTGTATTTTATGACCTTTAATTAAAAAGACGATTTGTAATAAAAATACTGACAGCAAACACAAAAGGATTAATTGAAATGATTTCCCGAAACTTGTCTTATTCTACATATACATTAGACTAATAAGAGACCTTTGAGCAATTGATTGAAATACGAGAGAGTGCTGTTTAATAAACATGTCGCGAAATGGTTCGTAAATTAGTCTATTCAGAGTACTTGTATATGGCTTACTTGACTCTCAATTTAAATAAGATACACATTGACTCAGCGTATCTCAGCCGCTGTCAGCGAGTGCGGTCACTATAAGAGTAATCATCATCATCAGCCGGAAGACGTCCACTGCTGGACAAAGGCCTTCCCCACGGACTTCCAGTTTCTGAAAGAGTAATATTAATTTTGAAATTTCTGCAACTGCTCTGTACTTCCCCGGGGTATAAAAAGAATAGGGAAATCCCAGTCCCAAGGGCGGCAAGAGACGACTAAGGACATTTGCCAGTGGGAGGCTCTTTTGAACAAGATGCCGGCTAGATTATGGGTACCACAACTGTGGCTATTTCTGCAGTGCAGCAGTAATGTGTAAGCATTATTTTGATTCTGTCTGAAGGGCGCCGTAGCTAGTGAAATTACTGGGCAAAAACACACACATTACTATTTTGCGGCAGAAATAGGTGCCCCTGTGGTACCCATGATCTAGCCGACATCCTATGCAAAGGAGCCTCTCACTGGTAATTATGGAAATACTTCTAAACTTTTAAATATCGCAAGTAAGGTCAACTTAATAATAAACAAATAATTTAAACACAATTCCATATGTAATTAGTGAACTCAATGAATTTACACATAATTAGTGCACCACTCGTATGTAATGTAACGGAGAACCGTATCAGCGTTTGTTAAAATGTTCTCTCATATTCAGTATTCGAATAACTCTACGTAATGCAGTTTTTTTAATTATTATGATTCTAAGAATTACACTTGTTGGTGTATTGAAATAAATATAATTTATAGCTGGTAAACGTAAGCTTCTAGTTTTATAGGATTTTTTAATAAAATATTGCTTCTTCCAAAGAGCACAGAGATAAGATGGATACTTACGTATTAAAAAAGTGTGTGTGTACTTATGTATGTACGCAAGAAGTTATACTTCTTTGGCGTAACAAAGCAAAAATCCTTAAAATTATTTATTGCTCCTGCTATTCTACGTTTGTAGAAAGAACAATATTGTAAAAATCTTGCGAATATGGCTTTGACAATTAATTATTAAATAACGAATACGGCTGTATGGGCTTGAACCATTTGCCTGTCCTAATAATGGACGAAGAAACCAAAAAAAAATAACGAATGTCGCAAACGTCAGAAAAATTTTGAAACAAACTTCACCCCATTACTTTAGTGTTACAGTGATGTGCGCGCGTCCTAAAATTTCAGTGTCTAAACGCGCCTAAAGAAGTATAACTTCAACAAATATGAACTCTGTTAGTTATGATACATATATAGAGAAGTATAAGTTATATAATATAAGTTATAAAAAAATAGAAAAATGAGGATTAATAATATAATTTTAAAATTAAATTGTAATCATATAATATTAACATGTATATCAACTACTATAATGCATAAGAAATTAAAAATATAATTTTATAGTATTGTCATCGATAAATATTAAGAGTTTATCTCTATAACTCTTGTATTGCTGTTTGTATCTGTCGTAACACACTTGATAGAGTGATTGTAGTCGCCCCGTAATAAGGGCGGTTACAGACTAGCGTTTATACTACACGCTTTCACGAGCGGGACTTCTCGAACAGGTAGTCGTGAGTCAGTATCAACATGGATTCTGACGAATCAACATTTCTATTTGCTTTACTTATAGGCTGTTGACTGAGAAGACTAATACGAGTATGCTGGGTGACGCCAATATTAATCTTGGTTGCACTTTACTGAAAACCGGTCAGCTTACTACAGTTTACCATGTGCCATTTACCAAGTCATTCTAAAAGATTAAAAAAATAGTTAGTAATGTCTTTGAGCGTTTATTTCAACTTGTACAATTGCGCCGCAATCGTAAAAGTTGCGCGTACCATAAAAATCGCGTGTATATTCACGTATATGCTTTTTTTTTAAATATGCTTTTACGCGCGTATAAATCGCTGGTCGGTAACCACCCTAAATGTAGTTGTATTGCGTAGCTCGCCACACAATGACTCACCATCTCTCTCCGATTGTCGGGCATTCACGCCTGGAGTGTCCTACCAATACTATATTGAATGTGACCGCTATATTAATCGACTTCAAAGAAGGGGGAGGTTATCTATTTGTGTGTATTTTTGTAGTATTATTATGTACACTTGATAACAAATTATTTATTGTCGTATTAGGTAGTTTTAAAGTGTATTTAAAAAAATACCAATTTCAAACGGTCGTTTCATTTATTCTGGTTCTTCTTTGGGCACTTGGGCATTTGTCACAGCGCATAATAGGGGTTCGATCGCCGCTGAGAGTGTTCTAGTAATAGCATTTTTAGCCAACTCCATAACAGAATGATTTTCTCAATTCAACTGTGTTTTTTTATTTTTCTTACATCTGTCCACTGCTATTGGGCTGATTTGAATTTTTTTAAAGGGTTAAACCGGAAATGGTCTCGTTATAAGAAAAACAGAACGGATGTTGGAATCTAGGAGTAATTGAGGAAAGTCTTTAAAATTTTCTACACATACATAATATACATACTTACCTATATTGTTTTTTCAAAAACAATCCTAATATTTTTGCAACCTGCGAATTTGATCTGGTGATGACGCCGGAAAGTGGGCGTGTTAATCTAAAAATATTACTCCTTCTGGTGTATAAGTTTGCTTTGAGGAGATTTCTATAAATATAAGCGTGAATATTTTAAATCTAAAGTCAGATTCAAATTCGCGGCGCAAAATCCATTAGACATCACGGCTTCACGTTGCCCTATTGGTGACCTTGCCAATTTAATATTACGGTATTGACACACATATAACTGATTTAACTCACACGTTAATCAACAGCTATAAACAAAGGTGCCCTCTTACCTCGACAAAGCCCTGTCCAAGCAACAGATCTGCGCGGTGGAGTCCAGAGCTGAAAAAGCTACGATGCAAAGTAAGGAAGCTGTTCAACAGAGTCAAACCGAGCACCAGACGGCGGCACATACAAACAAGCCCAGTACCGGTTCAAGAATCTTATCCGCGATAGGAAGAGAGAAAAAAAAAACGAGTTGAGAGTATTCAGAGATCATTTACGCGTCACTTAGCGTTCAGTTCTCATGGTTTCTCGCATCCACAACCCTATGAGGACATATGTTTTCTCCATAGCACAATTAATCGTAACGTAAATTGTGAGTACATGCTCAGTCGTATTGCATCTCTTAAGGTATCCGAGATCCCTATATCCCTTACAAGTATCCGAGAGCTAAGTTATCTTAAAATTTTCTATACCCTACCGTGTAGATCGAATCTAGGCTCACAGTCCCCAGTCAAACGCATTCTTGAGGAGTACAATTTAATAAATGGTCGCATTGAGTTGGACGTGTTTCATGACTCTTTATATAGTTTTAAGCTAAAGATTTGGGAGCATTAAAGAATTGAGTTTATTTTATTGTTATCAGTAATTGTAAATTTTAATGTCATTTAGTATTAGTATTTTTAAGTGTTTTGCCAAAGCTATGAACACCGTAAATGTTGCACATATTAACAGACACATTACCCTGTATGCATAAAACTAGTTTGTAAGAATTAATATGTGTAATGTGGTTGTACTTAATAAATAAATAAAAAAGCTGGAGACGTTTTTGCACCAACATGTGATGGATGAGGCGTCGCAGAGCAACACACCAGACCGGACGGATTGGACTGCAGCTCATAGGGTGGTAGACACAGACACGGTAATGTGGGCAATTAATAGCATTCTTCCATTTAAAACAGGCGGCCTGGACGGGATTTTTCCGGGATTATTACAGTGGAGTAGCACCGGGCTCCTCGCCATGCATCTCACTGCTATATACAGGGCTTGTCTGGCATACCGATACGTGCCACTCCAATGGAGGGAGATGAAAGTAGTATATATTCCTAAGCCCGGCAAAAGTGACTACATGAATCCCATATAGGACATTGCACGCAAAATCGACTCAGCTGAGTGGTTTTATTGCGGAAACAGGAGCCGCATATCAATCATCTATTGGTGTCGACAAGTGTTGGTGCTTAGTTCTCGGCACGTGAACAAAAGCTTATCATGTATTTTACAGCTATGTTCGAAACACTGTGACGAGGGGACGCAAAATGAGCGTTACGTGAACTTACGCTCGCAAGCTAGAGCTGCGTGAATATTGCCAAGTAGAATCTATACTATGCTTGCTTGATTTTTATTTAAAAGCTAGTTGACCCCGCTAACGTTCGCGTTGTATTGCCAAATAAAGTAAATAAAAAAAATTAAATACTAAAAATTTTTGGGATATAAAAAATAGATACCACCGATTCTCAGACCTACCAAATATATCGTACTACAATTGTTGAATTCAATAGCCATCTTGCAACCCTATAGCGGATTTGTAGATGTAAAAAAAGAAAAAAAAAATTTCAAAATAAAAAATATTTTGGGGTGGGTCACACTTATCATTTAGGGGTATGAAAAATAGATGTTGGCCGATTGCCAGACCTACCCGATGTGCACACAAAATTTCATACAAATCAGTTCAGCTGTTTCGGAGAAGTTTGTAAACAAACACCGGGACACGAGAATTTTATATATCAGATATACATGTACTTATATATTAGCTAATAACCGTCGACAACGATCTATATGTTGCGCCCAGTGAAGAAGCTGGAGGTCCACTTGCATAAGCTCTCGGGAAACCCAAATGATGGAATTTTTAAGAGGAGCGCCTTGTGCCATACACGATCAAAGGCCTTCGCTATATCCAGGCTAACTGCCAGGCCTTCCCCCTTGCTTTCAATAGCTGCCTTCTTCATCAACTTCTATTTTCCTTAAGTAAATATATTTTTAATGTTGGTATAAAATGTTGTAGTTATTTCCATTACTGAGAAAGTTGATTAGTTTCAAACATTAACAATATCTTTCGTATTAGCGTTTATTGTGTTAACTAGTGCAGACTGTGTGTGTATTTCGTGTTACCTACGTTATATAGTCGACTTTACTGCTTTGAGCTTGTTCAAAGTTCGATCCAGCCTAAACTGGATCAAACTGATTTCAGCTCAACATATGTTTTTGTGACTTGTAATCGTTTCAGACCAGGTAATTTGAATGCACTCCTTTGAATTGCTTTGAAACAGCGGCTAATAATAAGATTTAGTTAATCAGGTACTTAAAAGACGTTTTAAAAATGAATTTCATTATAAAGAATCGAATAAACGTACTAATTAATTGGAAAACCGAAAGCACCAATGTGCGCTTATTTACGTATCAATATATGTGGCAGGTGAAGTACAAATCAGGGGCACCGTGATTAGAGTCAATGTATGTTGTTAGTATGTGTATGTTAGGAAATAACAATAAATCAAATCAAATCATCTGTTTTTTCACATAACATGGTATTCAAACTTATAGTTTGTATATTTAATAATATATTTGGATTTGCACAGTGATAGAAGTTCGAATACCCAGGATGCATAGTACGTCTGCGAAATCTGTAAATGAAAAGTACACTTATGTATTATGTGAGGGTAATCACTTAGCCTCATGCGGATCCGTTGATAAGTGACAAAAAATTTTTCGTTGCAATATAAGATATATTTAATATAAACTCGAGGGTTTTCTCATTGTCGAGGCAAAGTTTAACTTGAAGTTTTCACAATGAATACGTGTATCTATACTATTATAGATACACGTACGTATATACGGGAGTGTATATCGTGTTTGTTGTAGTACACGGGAACGATAACGGGTCGGATGTTAGGGGATCACTTCCAACCTATCTGTTGCTCCGGATGTCATTCCCTAGCTTATCGTTCTCTGCCCTCGCGTTATGAAACTTATTTCACTCTAGTAAAGTATATATTTATATGAATATTTTTATGGATTCATTTTATTTAAATTTTAAATCATTTATGTTCATAATACCTTGCATTGGGTTAAATTATTTAATAACTGAATATTTATTCCCAAGTTGCTATATTAGTGGGTTTATTCATAAATATGATGCTCTTACGCTGTTTCTTACAGCTATTAGGATGTTTAAACGTGAAATATGTATGTTTATATGAATATATTTATTTGACGACCTGTATAGCTGAGTGGTTAGCGATCCTAACTACTAAGCTAGAGGTCCCGGGTTCGAATCCCGGTAGGTGCAAGCATTTATATTTATGTATGTTTATATGAATTTATGTATGTTTAAGTATGTATATTGTATTAAATATATCGTTGTCTTGTAACCCATAACACGGCTATATATGCTTAACTTGGGGCAAGATAATTTGTGTAAAAGTGTGTCAATATTATTATTATTAGATACAAAATCTCATAAATATAGATTTTTACTTTTGAAAAGTTAATAAAGATATTTATTTTTTGGATTATTGCGCTAGATACGTAGCATTTTAATAACAAAGCTGTGGAATGAGCTTCCTTGTGCGGTGTTTCCGGGACGATACGACATGGGTAACTTCAAAAGACGCGCGTACACCTTCCTTAAAGGCCGACAACGCTCTTGTTATTCCTCTGGTGTTGCAAGAGAGTGTGGGCGGCGGTGATCACTTAACACCAGGTGACCCGTACGCTCGTTTGTCCTCCTATTCCAAAAAAAAAAAAAGTTAAAACAAAAACGCTAACGGCTGCTTTCAATAACCTATCTATCCTTACAATTAAATACTCGGTATTGAAATACTATTTCGTTAGTGCACGTAACGCATGGTGTGTGACTCAGGAACTCCCGCTATCTTCGTCTACAGTCTACACCATTCCCAAACAACAGGATACTTCCATGTTTCAGGTATTTTCTTATATGTATACAGGTTGTTAAAATATCCTATACGATATCTTGTGTATTGGTATCAAGTAGTGAAAAGAAATAAAAATAGATATTCAGGACATTTAAAAAAAATTACTAACGTAAAACTAATCATAAAAGTTTGGACATCTCTGCCTGCGGCTATTTTAATTTTTCCCCGCCCACACACCCATTTCATTCATGTACCCTGCGAAAGGCGCGCGGGCAGCGGGTGGGCGTGGGCAAAATCGAAAGTTTTGTATTAATAATAAACATCGTCCGCCTTATTCGTTTGAGTTCGATTGGACCAAGGCAAGAGGCCTTAGATGACCTTAGTTTACTGATAGAATAAATAAGTCAGGGGTTCTCAAGATTTTTAAAACAACTAAATATGAAATTATTTTTATTGTAGCGTTTAATCTAAGGGGTTTTGATTTTTTTTTAGTGGTGTCTCCGCATTCTTCTTCACATCCGTGTCAACTAAACGTACAGGGTTTTTTTTACATAGTGTATAAGTATGCTGAGTATGCTGAGATGATTTAGTCATGTCGAGAGAATGAATGAAGAACGATTGATGAAAAAGGTGTATAAGGCCAGTGTAAATTAAAGTTTTGGAAGGGGTAGACCTAGGCGGACGTTTCGAGACCAAATCAGGGACGTCTTGAAAAAAGGCCATGTCAAGAGTACCCTAAACCGAAGAACATGTATGAAAGGAATAATGAAAGTGTACGAAGCGAAACAAGTATGTAAAGATCGTACCAAGTGGAAAGAAGTGGTCTCTGCCTACCCCTACGGGAAAGAGACGTGATAATATGTATGTATTTATGTATGTATGTAGTGTATTAGTCTATATACTACAATACGAATACATTTCGGCAACCTTATAAATGTTAGTTATAAATTTATAGTACGATATATTATCATTATTATTAAAACATTTATTGTGTTACTGTTTTACCAAGTGCTGGTACCCGGCAAACGTTGTTTTGCCATATTAATAAGTAATCCGCGCCCGCTCATTGTATGAACTGTCATTTTATGTAATGAAATGTATTATTTGTATTGCGAATATGAATGTTTTTCTAAGTAAAAAAATACGGGTGCCTGATAAGTAATCAGCATAAGTAATATATTGAAATTTTCTCAGAAACACGCTGCATCCTATGGTATAGGTATTATTTCGATTGGTTCAGTAGTTTTCGCAATATAACCGAAAAAACAGATCTCCCTTTATTAGTATAGATTTCCCCAGACTAAATTAGCATTCACAATACTATATTAGCATTGTGAATGCTAAGCAAGCTTTATAAATCACGTTTCAAATCAACTTTTGACAGAACAAAGAAGCCGCAACTGCTTTAGACTAGTTTGAACTGGCGCGGTGGAAACTGGATTTAGTAGACGTTTGGTGTTGTGGTGTACAGAATTAGTTTAAAACTCACAATATGTTAGAAATGCTTCCACAGACAATAAATTTGATATTGGGTATTTTATAAATATGTAAAAAACATTTTAACGACCCACATAGCCGAATGATTAGTGAGGTCCCGGGTTCGAATCCCGGTAGTTGCAATCATTTATATGATGAATATATGGATGTTTGTTTCCGAGTCATGTTTATGTGTATGTTTAAGTAAGTATATTGTATTAAATATATTGTTGTCTATGCCTAGTTTGGGGCAAGATAATTTGTGTAAAATTGTCTCAATATTATTGTTATTATTATTATTTTCAGAAACTACCTACAATTTAACCGACAATTGTTTGTAAAACCTTGCTACGGAAACTCTTGCCCTTGACAATATAACGGCAAAATATTTTAAAAGGTCGAATACCAATAGTTTTTTCACAATTATAATGTTAGGGTTACAGTCATAACTTTTGTTATATTTTTTAAAAAATTGTAGTTTTGAATATTTCACTAGCAATGCATGTTTTCACGTGGAAGCCTGCACTTTGCAGAATAATATTTTTCATAATTTATTACAATATAAATTCCAAAAAATTTTAGAATTTTAAAGACAGTCATTATTAAAAAAGTGCAAAAACCATCATTCTAAATTGGAATTTTAAATTAAAATAATGCAATTTATTGTCACAAATTATCTTCACAATATTTCAACCATTACACACAAAACTTAAAAATAATTTTATTTAAAAATGCCATACTAATTGTACCACTAAGTCTTTTAATAAAAACATCATTAAAAACTGTTCAATGTTTTATACGAACGTTATGTTGCCTTGTCATCTCTTATGATAAAAAAAGTGTGTGTGTACTGTGTGTGCACGCCAGAAGTTATACTTCTTTGGCCTAACAAAGTAAAACTCCTTAAAATTATTAATTATTCCTCGTGCTGTTCTACGTTTGTAGAAAGAACAATATTGTAAAAACATTGCAACGATGGCTTTGACAGTGAGTTATTAAATATCGAATACGGTGTGTATATATATGTATGGATATATACATATTTATTTATTTATAATCGCTTATAAAATGCTCACAGAATACCTTTATTTATTTATGGTGTATGTGGATGATGCAGCTACTGTACTCAATAACTTTTGTATTAATTTACATTTACTTTTTTGACTTACTCGTGTAAGACATTGACTATTTGACGTTTGAGTGTGTCTGTTGCATCATTTTACATATTATATTGTAATTTGAAATGATTTGTAAATTCGATGTACTTAAATGTAAATCTTGATATAAAAGAGTGGCAATGAGTTTCTTGCCACTTCTTCTCATTATCTCAACCCTTTACGAAGTAATAGTAAGATTTTTTTTTTACATTCATAAGTGTCATTTCCGTGACCTACGTGAATAAACTGATTTTTTTTAAATTTTGATTTGATTTGATTACGGCTGTAATTAAAATTGTAGGCGCGCATCTTAAAATTTCACTCAAATCATTTTTTCATAACGCGCCTAAAGAAGAATAACTTCAAAAAGATTGTAATGAATATTTCACAAAAAACTGTAAACATTTACCAAAGATACGTATTTATAATTTTTGTGTAATTTGAATGTGCATTTCAGTGTGCTAAACAGTTTTTCACTTTGAGAGAGAATAAAACTATTATTCACGATCTGGCTACAACTCATATTGCACTCGGTTCAAAAGCCACTCAAAGCTTTTGCTCTGTTTGTAAAAGTTTTACCTTGTATTCATTAATAAGTTGAAACTGTTTTGATGTAAAAGTTTCAACGATGTTGTTTCCATAACATTTATCGTACCGTACCTTCAAAACATTTAACGTTAGTAAACGTCCTGGAAAGTACCATTATTTTGGTAAGAGTATTCTTTTTTTTTATGAAAATAATGGACGAGACGAGCAGGACGTTCAGCTGATGGTAATGGATACGCCATGCCCATTACGCCATGCAGTGCCGCTAAGGATTATTGAAAAACCCAATACTTCTGAGCGGCACTACAATTGCGCTCGTCACCTTGAGACATAAGATGTTAAGTTTAAATCTCATTTGCCAAGTAATTTCACTAGCTACGGCGCCCTTCAGACAGAAACACAGTAATGTTTACACATTACTGCTTCACGGCAGAAATAGTCGCATCCTGTGCAAAAGAGCCTACCACTGGTGATTCTTGATTGATTCTGCAACTGTTTTACTTCAAATCTTCTTCTACATTCTTGAGCCTTGGATTCCGATCCCGTCTGTCATCAAAGCTGGAATAGCCGGCATCATAGTAGCTAAACTATGGAGTTACAATTACAACATTGGATAATCGCACTGGCAGAGCTACATGACCTTAATCATTTGACAGATCTCTGTTCAATCATCATTTCAAAATAAAGATTTACAGTGGCTTTTTCATTTAACAATTTTTTATAAAAGTATTTAAATGTACCTGAAACTGTGGCTAGGGAAAATTAAATAAATGAATATCACATTTAATACTTCCAAAAGATACAAAATATAATTATATATTTTACAATGGTAAAACAAAGTATTATAGCTTTAAAACTGATCCAACGCAAAAAAGTTTCAATGAATTTGTCGATAAGAATAATTAACGGGTGCCTAATCGAATTATGGATGGATCATTGAGTTATAAAGTGAAAGACGTAGTGCGTTAAGGTCGTTTTAAAGTTTATAAGAAGAATTTAGCGTTTTAAGCTATTGGTCTATATGAATTCAATCTTATTTCAGTGGGGTTTTTGATAATGGCATGTTGAACATCACTATACTTAAACATCTAAATCTGACGATGGGAGATAATACCGTTCTAGTTTGTTTATAAAAGAATTGACCAAAAATAGGCGACAAAGTTACTTTACTGAATAATATGCCAAGGCTGAACATTTAATGCAAGCCTTATTCAATCAAGAAGCTTTCTGTACCTGATTAGACGATACTGATGGACACATATGAAATTTATATTAGATCCTGGAAGATATAGGTCTTCTTCATAGAGAGTATATTCTTCATTTGAAAGAAAATTTTTAGTACCTAAACCAAAAAACACATAAAAAAGCAAAGAGGTAATATTACTTTATATGATGTCTTGTGTGCTTTAAAGTTTACTTGTGTGCCATAGAAGGTGAGGGGGGTGCCAACTAGTTAGTTACTCTACAATCAACTAAAGGACCTTGTCCTGTTGAGACCAGCAATAAGTTCGTTCCAAGCTGGAACACCAGCTCCACGCTGCAGTATCAGATTTTTACCAAATTTGGCTAGGCAGTGAGCAACACAAGCAGTGAATTGAAGTACTGATAATCTTTTTAAGAGCTTCCCATAAACCAAGTCACATGCTTTTGACATTTTTCTTTGGAGAATTTTAGAAATAATAATTTTAACTTTCTTACATACCATGTTACTTTTTTCTTCAATATGTCAAAGTTTATTATTCCACTTTATTGGAAAGTGGCTCTGATTAAATCACCTTGGAACTACACGTTAAGTTGTTTGAAAGATACCTTTGTGATACAACACAATTTCTTCAAATAGGTATTGGCGTTCCTCAGGGAAGTATTCTTGGCCCTACATTATTTTTAGCATATATAAACGACTTGTGTCAATTACAGCTTACAAATGCTAAAATAGTCACCTTGCTGATGATACAGCTCTACTATTTCGAGGAAATACTACAGAAGAAGTATTTTTGATAGCAAAGAAGGGCCTTAATAAATTGTAAATGGCTAAAATTTAAGATAATTTCATGACATTAAATATAGATATAACCAGTAACATTACCTTTTCACTAAAGAATACAGAAAAAACAACTAATTCTATTCAAATGTTCCATTGATGTGATAGTTCTGAAGACTTATATTGTCGATGACCTCAAATACAGAACATACGAAACTAGGGGTGAGCTCCTGGTCATCAGTAAAACCGGGTCAACATAATTCAGACACCAGCTCCTCACAAATAACCACCGTAAAACAATTTTATATCTACTGTATTAGAGAAAGTTCTTTTGTGAGAAGAACAGATGTCATTTAGCGATCTATAAAATTATTAAAGCAAGAATGTTAGTATTGCTCGTGAATGTCACGGCGTTAATTTCCCAGGAGATATACCGTTTGTCACTACGCGCAGAGCTCAGCAAAGCTTTTGTCACTGAAGTATATTATCAATTCTTATTGAGAAATTTTATATTGAATCTAAACTTAGTTTTACCATGAAAAGTAAGCCTCTCATTCCATTGGTCTTAAGTTTAAAACATGTTTTTAATTGGTTGGTGGTTATTTCTGCTTTTTATTTAAATTATTCATAGCACACAAATGACAGGCGAATATAATACTTAAGAATCTGAAGTGAGGTATCGAAGACGGATTTTATTTCGAAATACAAAAGTTATACGAATCTAATATTTTTTCATAATATTCCAACAAAAAAAAAGTATGTATGCACGATAGAAGTAATACTTCTTTGGACCAACGAAGCAAAAATCATAAAAACGATTATCTTCTCGTGCTATTCCTCAAAACAATTTTGTAAAAATCTTGCAAAGATGGCTTTGACAGTTAATTATTAAATAATGAATACGGCTGTATGGGCTTGAACCCTTTGCCTGTCTTAATAATGGACGAAGAAACCAAAAAAATAATAACCAATGACGCAAACGTCAGAAAATTTTAGGTACCAACTTCAACCTGCTACATTTGTGTTACAGTGATGCGTGCGCATCTTATAATTTCACTCTGATAATTTTTTCATAATGCGCCTACAGAAGTATAACTTAAAAAACATTATTAGGGAGAATGTGTCATTATTAAAAACACAAATGATGTGAAAGAAGTATTTCAAAGCCATATTGACGAGGCTGTGGCTAATACTCAAGTCACAGACACAACCCAGTTTCATAACAATAGAGTTAAGATTTCAGTCAATAATATCAAAAAATTACGTCATAAGAAAACTCATAAACATGCCACATGAGTCACAAGCGAACTCATGAGGTAAGTAGCTGTGTTAGCTAGAGCAATGGAAAAGAAAAAAAGTCTAGCTTTCAGTCTGGAACATACCAGAATTATAAATTCATTAAAAGCACCGCGACTTTAGAGTTAGACGAAACTACAAATACACTTCATGATTTTATAATAAAATTAAACACACAATTTTTTATTTTATTTCTTTAAGTTATATTCGAAGTATGAAATTGATATCGTAGAATTCCCTCACGTATCCCAATAAATTTTAGTACAATAATATTTAATACTAAGTATGATTAAAAGTTAGATTGTATGTATGTATGTATGTAATTTATTTATTCATGAAAGTTACAATTTATTTTTTTCACCATGCCCCGCAAAACTGCTTACGCACTTTGACTGCAGGTAACTCGCTTTACATAAACATAGCTTATAAATTATTAAGTAAGTTATTGATACAATTAATTTACATAAATGGTTATAACGTATTTAACAAGTATTTTTTTAATAAACTTTTAAATTTAACAAGGCTCACGTCCTATGTCCTCGGGTAAACTGTTGAGTAAGTATGGAACTCGTTTTTTTAATGTTCTATCTCCATAGTAATTTTGTACCATGGGTATTTCAAATTTACCTTTGGACAATGACCTTGTGCCAGTCTTATGTTGCACCAAATTAGTGAAACGATCCTGTTTACTATAATTGTTTACAAGGAGAAGATATTTATGTTTCAGGCTAGCCGGTAAAATTTTACATATTTTATATAGTTTAGAGTAATCTCCTTTACATTAATTCTTTGTCTTTTTATTTACGAGTAGTTTTAAAAATCTTGTTTGCAATGATTCTATTTTATCTATTATATATTCTTCAAGATCACAAGACCATTTAGCAAATCGGAGGTTAATAGATCAAGATTAAATATTATCTTCATTTTAGCTAAATTTATTTAACTAAAATCAATATTTTCTAAATCTGATTTAATTATACGTTGAATGTAACGCATAACTAGTACAGTATAATCGAAAATTTTAATAAAACGAATTTGGAACATTCTAAGCCAAGATAAAACGCGATGTTATACTCCCATGTTTCTTGTACAACGTAGCACTTCTTTAAAGTTTAGTCAGTCTGAAAGAGCATTTCAAACACGAACTCTGGTCATTTGCTAAATCAAATTCGAATATTTCTATTCAAATTACGAATAGGATTTAAAGTCACTTATTGGACGTCAAAAAAAATTATGATTATCACAGTATTGGCACAGGTATTGGTATTGTTTAGTATATTGAGCGGCAACAGTTAATTTTTTTTTTCTCTTAATGTTTCTCTTTTAATAGGTATAGCGAGTGGGCAACTGTTTAGTGAGTGAACTAATGATCCATAGTTTTGACTCAAAAGTAAACAAACATGTAATCGCCGTCAAGTAATCCATATTTCTATTTTTTTTTTCAGTTACTTGCGGCATCGAAGCTGTTGTCTTTGAAGTGTTTTTAAAACGAGAGACCACTAATATGTCTGCGCAAATTGCAGTAAACACCGGGGCGACTACACACGACTCCAGGGAATTAACGTAATAACCATACGTAATAACATAAGAACTCTATTTGATTGAAAAGAGTGGCCGTTGAGTTTCTTGTATGTTCTTCTCACGTGCTCAACTTTTGACGAACATGTGGGTATATTCAGTAATTTAAAAGAAATATTTATAGTGACATTTTAAAAAAGCTTAGTTTAAAGCTAATTGAATAAATTTATTTGACTTTGACTTTGAAACCATCAGGCCTAACGGCTTCATTGCGTGAAATATACAATATACTAAATTCAAATATTTTCATTCAATAAAGAATGCGACATCACGTATTGAAAGTCAAAAACCAAAAAGAATGCCTCAGACCTGAGAAGAACGGGCGTAACAAACTCTGTTTATGTATATTCCTGGTGTTAACATTATGGTTATGACAGTTTCTAGCAAATTCACTTAGACTCTACTCTAGAGAATATCCAGTACATTAATGTTAGGAAAAGTCTGATTGTATAATAACAGATTTCGTATAGTTCTCCAAGATGAGATTGTTATGAGAAAAAGATTTTATATCGAATGGAACAACAGCAAAAAATATAAAAGTATGCTAAAAGAAAAAATTTTTACTTCAACACCATAACTTCTAGGGACTAGTTGGCAAATTGCCAGCAGCCGCCTAGAACCTTCATAAGGAAAAAAGGAAAAGACGCCGCGTGTTCTTGACACCCTTAGCAGAAAATAATTAAATGTGTCTATAACTTTTATAATTTTAATTATGTATAATATCTATTATGATACATTACAAAGTAGTAAAACGGGAAAATTTATGTCCATTTTGAATATGTTTCATAACGGAACGCTTTTGAATTCAAAATATTATGATCTTATTTTTTTATCTAAGGTCTCAGGCATACTATTTCGAATGGGTAGTTTAGTAATTTTTGACGTTCAACATCTCTGATTTGACTGAGAAATAAATTTGTACAGTCACTGTCTTCACAAACCAAACCACCATATTAACAAGTTTTTTTTCTTGGTACCACCCAGTGGGAGGCTTCTTTGCACAGGATGCCAGCTAGCTTATGGGTACCGCAATGGCACCTATTTCTGCCGTGAACCAGTAATGTGTAAGCATTACTGTGTATCGGTCTGAAGGGCGCCGTAGCTAATGAAATTACTGGGCAAATGAGAGTTAACATCTTACGTCTCAAGGTGACAAGCTAGTTGTAGTGCCACTCAGAATGTTTGGGTCTTTCAAGAATCCTGATTTTTGACATCCGACACTGCATTTTAATCGGCAGGGCGTATCAATTACCATCAGCTGAACGTCCTGCTCGTCTCGAACCTTATTTTGATAAAATTAAATGAAAAAGTGACACTAAAAGCTTGGATATTAGATGGAATGAACATAAATTACTTTAACTTTCTAGTCTTGTCTCAAATTACTTAGCTTAGCGTTACCTAATTAGGGTGACTTTGTGAATCCAGAATTCGCTGAAGTCAGCTAGACTAATTAGTTAGTGCAAGATTTGTACTCCGTCGGGTGTCGTGGACAATTGTTTAGAATTTGTGCCATATTCGCAAGCATTAAATTAATATACGATCACAAAAATCGTCACCTTTTTGCTCTTAATAGTGATTTTCATTATTATTACACTAAAAATAAGGGATTGCTTGTAACTAATTCTACGAGTAGCCTTCATAAGATACATAATAGCGTTAAAGGTAAATGTATACACTTTTATAATAATGTCCCAGCCACTGTTCAGGCATTATCTATAACTAAATTTAAATGTTTTATAAAAAAAATGGCTCTGTCGTAAATCCTATTACTCCACAGCTGAATATCTAAGTGATCGGACATAGCGACAGAAATGACTGTACAATATTGTATATTTTTATTGAAAAGAGCGCAAAAAAAGAATGCTGGGAGAGTTTCTTGCGCCGCTTCTTCTCTCTCATAGCGCCATTTGTTTCCGAAGCGGTAGTAGTATCTAGTGTATTAGAAATTACATGAAAAAGAATTCTAAAGGAATCAATTTTGAGAAAATAAATGCCTTTTAATTAAAGAACTTATACATTCACCTGGTAAGAGTAAATCGCCTAAAGTCGCAGAGTAGTCTTTGTTAATGGGTTAGTTTGGGTATTAACATACTTAAACTATAACATGCACACAACAACAATAGTTAGTTGCTATCAGATTCAATTAAAGTTTATTCCTGTTAACCGGAACTTATTCAAATCTACACTCACGTGTATATTTTTAGTGTAATTGGTAAGCGTCTAGGGGAATAAGAGTTGTTATAGTTAGTCATAATCGATTTTATCAAGAGTACTAATTTTGATTTGAATTCTCAATCACTGGTTACGTGGTACCTACAATAACAGTAACACCTAAATAAATAAAGTAAATTTGATTTGATTTGATGTGCTAGTACATATTATGTTCATTACTTTAGGCAGGATTTTTTTGTAAAGTGTAAGATGTGATAAATTTGTAATTTTCTGGTGCAAAAATCTTACTGTATATTTACGATCTTTTTTTGGTAACTCATAACTTCTGTATTAGGAATTATAGAAAATTACTTAGATCATTTAAACGCCTAGATAGACTATGACAGCTGTGAAAACGTCAAAAAACATTGAGTTTAGAACTAACCTCTATTTTAAGCAATTCTCACACACTAACACAAACTGTCATACAAATCGCGAGTGTAAGACGTAGCTTGTCACGCACACTTAATTAATATTCTTTGCCTATTTTTATCAGTTGTCTAACAGCAAGAGACTCTATCTAGATGTATAAATTATCGAAGGGAAATTATTATATAGAGTTATAGAGAATATGTCTAAAGTTATAGTAGTAATTAGAATATTATTTTGTTAACAATCCCTTATGTTTCTTATCATATCTTGTAATATTTCATATATTGCTATGTCACGTTAAATAAATAGACGAAAAGAAATTTCACTCATAGATATTATGGGACAGAAACATCCGTGGGCATCCTCAGGACGTTATCAAAGATTCATCACAATCTATCAATGGTTTTTGTACAGATCAATAAAAAAAGAAGATACATATCCCGTATGTTTCAAATATAGGAGGGAGTATGTACCAGTGGGAGGCTCCTTTGCACAGGAAGCTGGCTAGATTATGGGCACCACAACGGTACCGACTTCTGCCGTGAAGCAGTAATGTGTAAACATTGCTGTGTTTCGGTCTGAAGGTCGCCGAATAATTGAAACTAAAATGCCAGGTAGCTAGTGAAATTACTGAGCAAATCAGACTTAACATCTTATGTCTCAAGGTGACAAGCGCAATTGTAGTGCCACTCAGATTTTTTGGGGTTTTCAAGAATCCAGAGCGGCACTGCATTGTAATGGGCAGGGCGTATCAAATACCATCAACTGAACGACCTGCTCGTCTTGTCCCTTAATATCATAAAAATATATAAAAAAAAAGATATCAAAAAAATTATTGGAACAGAAATTCATTGATTCTGTTTCAAGAAGTTTATTGAAAATCCTGAATCCTGAGCGGCACTGCATTGTAGTGGTTAGGGTGTATCAATTAGCTGAACGTCCTGCTCGTATCGTCCCATATTTTTATAAAAAAAAATAGGGAGTGGTTTAATAAGTGCCAGTTACAGTATACGTAACGTAACCGAAAAACTCAATTTCTAAACCTCTCTATCAAAATATTACAAATAGAAAATGTCGATCAATCAACGCGGCAAACAGATTCAATTTCAGTAAACCATTTTGTTCCATCACAGATCGAGTTCTACGATGGCATCGGGCCTTTGTGTTGATGCTTTTATAATAGAAAACTGTAGGAGATTGAGAAGTTGTTTACATTGTGGCCTTTATCGAACGAGTTGAAGAAGAGAAAGGGTTCATCAATTTTATGTTTGTTACCTCAGAACTAATTTCGATTTAAGATGATTACTTTTGTGATTGTAAATAAATTATTCGTGAATGTAATATTCACATTCTATATCTTTATTGTATTCATAGTATTGTAAATACAGATGTTATTTTATAATTACTTTTTAAATTATTGTTAAATTTACCAGTTGTTGGCTCTTTTGCACTGGATGCCGGATAGATTATGGGTACCACAACGGCGGCTATTTCTGCCGTGAAGCAGTAATGTGAATGAAAATTAACATCTTATGTCTCAAGGTGACGAGCGCAATTGTAGTGCCACTCAGAATTTTTGGGATTTTCAAGAATCCTGAGCGGCACTACACTGTAATGGGCAAGGCTTATCAGTTACCATCAGCTGAACGTCTCGATCGTCAAATCAAATCAAATCAAAATCAGTTTATTCAAGTAGGTCACAAAAATGACACTTATGAATGTTAAAAAAAATAAAATATTTTTCTTATTGAATCTACCGCTACTTTGTAAAGGGTTGAGCTAATGAGAAGAAGTAGCAAGAAACTCATTGACACTCTTTTATATTAAGATTTACAGATCATTTCAATTACAATATAATATGTAATATGTAAAATGATGCAACACACACACTCAAACGTCAAATACTCAATGTCTTACACGAGTAAGTCAAAAAAGTAAATGTAAATTAATACAAAAGTTATTGAGTACAGTAGCTGCATCATCCACATACACCATAAATAAATAAAGGTATTCTGTGAGCATTTTATAAGCGATTATAAATAAATAAATATGTATGTATCCATACATATATATATATACTAGATTATGGATACCACAACGGCGGCTATTTCTGCCGTGAAGCAGTAATGTGTAAAAATTACTGTGTTTGGGCCTGAAGGGCACCATAGCTAGTGAAATTACTGGGCAAATGAGAATTAGCATCTTATGTCTCAAGGTGACGAGCGCAATTTAGTGCCACTCAGAATTTTTGGGATTTTCAAAAATCCTGAGCGGCACTACACTGTAATGGGCAAGGCGTATCAGTTACCATCAGCGGAACGTCTCGATCGTCTCGCCTCTTAGTTTCATAAAGAAATTGCAACATATTATGTGGCATGTGTTTTACAAACGTTTTACTTAAATGTATAGAATGAATAACAAAATTAACTTGTTATTTAAAAAAAACTATGATTGCACCCTTTTTAACCGACTTCAAAAAAGGAGGAGGATCTCAATACGTCAGTATTTTATTGAAAGGAAAACTTTTTTAGCGACTTTGAGCACCGTTCTTGTGATGGTTAATGGAATATTAAACTCGCATCAGGACACGTTATCTGATCGAAAATTCATAGGACATTCGTTGAAATTATGGATGAAAGTTAATTTTTCTGAGAGATAAACTTTTTATTGTAAAATAATTGTAGTAGTCCCGAAGAGTTAATTATTGTAAATATTGTGTTAAATATTGTATTTAACCACATAAATTCTAGTACTTTTATACGAATATATAAAGCAATTTGTGCGAAATTATTCCCTAACCCTTCCAAAATATTCAAAAACACAAAACGTTAATTCAAGTTTTCACTTCTGCTGGCACTCCCGGGGTGCAATCCGTTATATTTTATGTTTGTTACCTTAGAACTTTTTTTGTATAAAAGCTGGTACTTCCACACTCATAACAGACAAACGTAAGAAAGGACCAAGCACGGATGAGTAAAAAAATAAGGACTCCGTGTCACCTTACATAACAAATGAAGCACCAAAACTAGCCGGCAAACGAATAAATTTATACACTAATACAAGCCGATCTGTCGCCATTATGAGATCTGCCATCGTTTGACAGATCAGTTTGCGTCGCAATAAAATATTTTAAAAATTCCGTCGTGCGATGTGAAACGGTGTAAAAACGATACTATAAAAGTATTTGTGGCCATATATTTATTTAAGGGAGAAAAAATTGTGTAAATTGTATCCCCCGTAACCGCACACACACTAGCATAAATGTTGCTTCACTTGCTAATATCACGGCGCGGGTTCCTTCTTTTTTACTCGTCTGTGG
>CATIXQ010000012.1:11478471-11488592 GCA_949711755.1 Leptidea juvernica | reverse complement strand
TATTTATTTATGTCATGATTTTCCAACAGATTTACATCATAAATACAAAAATTAAGCATAGAAATAATTTAAATTATCAGTATCGTAATGTAGATCCAATTATTATAGGCAAATACAACTTGGTCTTATTCACAGGAATACAAAGGTGTAATATGCAAAAAATAAAATTAAATAAACGAGTGTTAATATGCGTTTTATATTATAAGATAATGTTTGAAGTGAAAACTTCTTTAGCATCGTTGTGATTTGAAAGTTGGTGAAACGAAAAAGCAAGACACATAAAAATTTATAAGAATTAATGTGCGAAAAAATGAGTAAGGAAGCATTATACTGTGTTTTGGTACCAGGCGATCATAGTTGATGAAGAGATTGTCTTATGTATGACACGAGTATACCTTAATACATTGTAACGTCATGCGCACGACCTATTACTACCTAAACACCAGGAGAATATAAATATGGTTAGCGGTTATAGTAATGTCTTTCATTGCGGTTGAAATCATGTGTCATCCTAGCAACATGTACCAGGACTTCATATGCAGTTTAGAGGTTCATAAAGCAGGTTTAACTTCTGACATGTGTACTTTGTACGCACGCAATTTTTTCTTTTTTAAATTATTTATTGACATTCAAAAATTAATTGACGCCAAAGAAGTTATAGCAGAGAATATAATATAATACTACAAGTTATAGATAATATAAACAACAAGGTATTCAATTTCGTCACTCGTTAGTCTCCATCAAAACTTACACTGTTAAAAGATAATATTATATCGAAAAATTTTCATAAACCGTAGTTGTTCATCTCTCACACGTGACACCAGCTGTGGTCTACGAAACGATAACATTAATTTTCCTAAGTGCTACTAGATCTATAATGGTTTACGTTTCAGGGAAATAAATCCGTTTAGTTTATCATTGATTGATTTTAATCTTGTACATGAGTGGCATACGGAGTACTAGATTATTAAATATATTATTATACATGCAGTATAAAAAGAAAGACTAGCTTTTACTCGCGACTTCGTCCGTGCGGGATAGTTACTATGGGCAGCATTTTTATTTGATAGGATACTTTGGAAATAACACACACACAAACTGCTCTCTACGCTGCCGGCGCGGCGCTCTTCTACGATATAGCGGATATCCCTTGTCATTGTGGACAGTCCCTTTAATAGTATTTCCCTGCGGACTTTAATCTCCAATTTCATCCCCATGTAGTTCTAACTTTCAAACAGGTCGAACAAATGTTCATAAATTATTTCTTAGCATGTGCATACAAAGTTTCATGGTTTTATCTTCGAAAATGACGAAATCCCAAGCAAACTATCATCCCTTATTTCAACCCGTTCATGCCCGTTCATGTAGTTTTTTCACAAAAAATGGTAGCTTATGTTCTCTCCCAAGGTCTAGTCTATTTATGTACAAAATATAATCAAAATCGAATTCGGAGTTGGGCGTGAAAGTGTGACGTTGTTTGGACTTCGATACATACGAATTTTCATCCCTTATTTCATCTTGTAGGGAAGACATTCGAAATTTTATAAACGCTAAATACAAGGTTTCATGGAGTCATCTTCGATAATGACTAACTTCCATACAAACTTTCATCCACTACATAAAATTAAGAATAAGTAATAAATTTAATAAATAATAATTATTAAATAAGTAATAAAATTAAAAATAAGTGAAGGGGTTGAAACATTTTTTCGCACCAAAAGGTAGCCTCTGTCCTTTTCGAAGCTCTATTCTATTTCTGTATTAAATTTTATGGAAATCGGCTGAGTGACTTAAGCGTGAAATCGTAACAAACAAACTTAGATTCACATTTATAATATAAGTAGAGATACAGCGTATAAATTTTTGGAAGTATCTGGCGATTTTACTTCTTTTATGAGTAAAAGGCATAAAAAGGCATAAAAGGCATTAATTTCTCAAAATTGATTCCTTTAGAATATTTTTTATGTCATTTCTAATATACTAGATACTACTACCGCTTCGGAAACAAATGGCGCTCTGAGAGAGAAGAAGCGGCGCAAGAAACTCTCCCAGCATTCTTTTTTTGCGCTCTTTTCAATAAAAATATACAATACTGTACAGTCATTTCTGGGTACCTAGGTGAAGAGACACTTTTCAAGATTTGCTCACACGTCTAGCAAAACGGAGGTTGGCCACGTGACCGGTCGGAATCCGTAATTCTTCCGCTGCATAACAAAGGGTCCACCAAGAGCTGCGGCAATTATCGAACCTTTTCCCTCGTCTCGCATGCCAGCACAATTTTGCTTCATATTCTCAACAATCGCATCCACCTCATATTTGGATTGGCAAATTCCGCAAGAGCAAACTAGTGTTGTAAAGGGCACTCAGCACTCGGGAGCTGATTCTCAATATCAGGCAGCTCATTGAGAAGGCATACGAATTTGGTGCTAATGTGCTTCGTCGACTACAGTAAGGCTTTCGACTGTGTCAATTAGAGTTGCTTGTGGAGGGTTCTGCAAGAGCTTGGTGTACCAAATCATCTCATCGCTTTGCTTCGCACCCTATATGGCTCAAGCCAGAGAGTTGTAAGAGTCGATAAAACAACCACGAAATCCTTTAAGTTTCATCAAGGAGTGCGCCAGGGATGCATTTTGTCGCCCATTCTCTTCAACGCCTAAGGAGAGCACATTATGAAACGTACCTGCGAGAACTGGGAGGGAAGCATCACAATTGGTGGCATGAAAATCACCAAATTGCGCTACGCCGATGACACTATTCTTCTTGCAGCAAATGAGTCAGAAATGGCTGCACTTCTTCAACGTATGGAGCGGATTAGTGGAGAGATGGTACTTCCCATACATAGGTCCAAGATCAAAGTTATGGTGGTGGATAGATCTGGGAAGTTGGAAATAACTGGTGCGCTGGGTCTAGAAATCGTGGACAACCTTATCTACCTGGGTTCCAACATTAGTAACGATGGTTCGTGCGAGAGTGCGCAGGCGAATTGGCATGGCTAAGAGCACTATGTCTCAGCTTGGAAGAATCTGGAGAGATCGCAACATTTCCGTAAAAACTAAGACCAAACTGGTACGGACCCTAGTCTCTGTCTATCCCCTGGACAGCATTTCGGTCTAATCTCTCCATACCGCGTGAACTCAGGATCTTCTCGCGATTGTCTTCCGAATGTCTGCGCAGAGTTTTAGTATACTTCAGTCACATCACAAGGAAGGACGATGGAAACTTACAGAGGCTCATTGTGGTTGGCAAAATAGATGGGAAGAGGCCTTGTGGACGCAGTCCAACACGATGGTCCGACCAGATCCGCTGCGCCCTCGAGTCTACGGTTCACAATGCCTTTCACACCGCCAGAGACAGGAATAAATGGAGAGCGATCATACGAGAGAAAGTGATACAGAAGGGTGTTCACGACCCTCAGTACTGAGGATTACGACGCAGGGAGGGAGTGGCATATCAACAAATAACATTAGATTGAGTTAAAATAATATTACTAGTTTAAAAAAACTAAAAAACACGCCAAAAAGCACAAAATTCTCTTTGGTATTCGAAAAGTTCCTAATATGAGATAAATCGGCTATAAATAATTGGTTAACATCAACACCTGCCTTATTGACGATATCTGAAAATTATAAAAATTAAGAGAAATCTTATTTTGCATATTGAAAAATGGTATAATTTTATCAAATCTAAATCTATCAAAAATAAATCTACGAAGTTTGAACGAATTATGGCCGTTTAAAGTGGGTTTAAATCGCGCCCTAATAAGTCAAACAAACATACATACAGGTGTAGCTAATAAAAAGCGTGTAAAAATGATTAAAGGCCGGGAACAAATCTCTTGACCCAGGGTGAGGTGAGGCAACATAGACACCCTGGTGTCTATGGGCGGTTGCCTCACCTTTTCCCATCTCGTAAATTCACTTGTGCGTTTGCCCCCTCTTATAGAAATATAAAAAAAAATCAGCTTCATCAAATAAAGACGACGTCAAGCAGTGAATGATATTCTTCACAACACATTTCTGCTGAATGAAACATGTAAAGGGCGGTACAGTTTCGCTCCGCGTACAAATTTTGTACCAGAGTTTACGTGGCGCAGTGTCGTCTGATTAAACTTGTACTAGCGTTTCTAATAAATTTTATATTTGCCGCATCTACTATGTAGGTAAACTCTGCGTCCAATGAAGTTATGCTGTACAAAAAATATTACAGTTTCTTGGAAACGCTGGAAAAATGTATCATATGAATAAATTTGACTTACATATCGCACAGGAGCGATATTTTCCATGCAGTCTTAATAACACCAATTTAATAGTGGGAGACTGCTTTGCTCAGGAAGCCGGCAATATTATGGGTATATATCCTTGGGCCTATTTCTGCATTAATGGTTACACATTACTGTGTTTCGGTCTGAAGGGCGCCGTAGCTAGTAAAATTTCTGGGCAAATGAGACTTAACATCTTATGTCTCAAGGTGACCAGCGCAATTGCAGTGCCGCCCAGAATTTTTGGGTTTTGCAAGAATCCTGAGCGGCACTGCATTGTAATGGGCACGGCGTATCAATTACCATCTGCTGAACGTCTTGCTCGTCTCGTCCCTTATTTTCATAAAAAAAATCATCTTCATTAATAATTACATAGACTCTGACAGCCGTCTCGAAAAAATCTCTTTTAATGTTCCTCGACGTTCTCAACGTACCTTTTATACACAACTTTGTAGTACTATGATAAAAACACATTTATAAGAAGATCGTGTAATTATAACAATAATTCATTAAGCAGCTTGGATATATTTTCGTTATCCATTTCAAATATAAATACAATATTTCTAAGCATTTTCTCCAAACAGACTATTGTCATCTTTCATTACATATTAGTATTACTCTTTTGACTGTCTTAAAAGAATATTTAGGAAATGTACATGGAAATAATTAAATAAATAATTACATAATATTATATTCCTTAGCTTATAGTTTATTTTTAATTATTGTCACATTTTCGCTACTTTGTCACAAAAATATATTTTTTAAGTTTACTATTTTGTCTACTATGCTTGAATCCTGTAATAAATAAATAAATAAAAATAATTTATACTATTATTCCAGTTATCGTTTCCCTTCAATGACGTACATAGAATTCTATTGATGGCCTAAATGTTTAAAGGACTGTAGTGCAGCCGACGGAGACCACTTCGGATAAGATTTTTATATTTTAAATTGTTGTATATTTATGTATTAAACTAACACACTGTAAAAGTATTAAATTAATTTGTAATAGAAAATATTTTTTTCTTTGTTTCAGTATTTATGGCAAGACTAGGTATTTCGCATAATTCTGTCTCGAAAGAGCAATTCGCTTTTAAGTACTATTCTATATTAGTTGAAAAGTTGTAAATACGCTAAGTTTAATAGTAATTTAAAAAACTTTTTGTGTCGTAATGTTTAATTATCTTATTCACGTGACTAAAGGGATGTCTGAGAGTAAAAATTTCGTAAACACATTAATGTAATGAAATATTTGAAATATAATATTAAAACAATCTCGTATTATCATTTCGGGAGCATGCTTGACTTTCGTTGTTTAATATTTCAATGCGAAACTTTTTGTCAAGTTTAATTTTCCCTCAAGTAACTTTGCCTTTATGTGCTTCCAACACTTAGGGCCAAAAAAAGTAGCTTAAAAGTAAAACCTCTGTTACTTATACAAAACAGAATGTACTGGAATAAGTAATAATAACTTTGTTCTATTTTGAGTGAATAAAGTATGTTTGTTCTTTTTTTTATAAAAATAAGGGACGAGATGAGCAGGACGATCAGCTAATGGTAATAGACAGGCCCTGCCCATTACAATGCAGTTCTGCTCAGGATTCTTGTAAAACCCAAAAAATTCTGAGCGGCACTACAATTGCGCTCGTCATCTTGAGACAGATAAGATGTTAAGTCTCATTTGCCCAATAATTTCACTAGCTATGGCGCACTTGAGACCGAAACACAATAATTCTTACAAATTCCTGCTTCACGGCAGAAATAGCCGCCATTTTGGTACTCATAATCTAGCCGGCATCCTGTGCAAAGACGACTCTCACTGGTACGGACCTAAAAAATACAATTCTTTGATTAATATGAAACTAATTTGCACAATTGATTATGTCATACTTACGATTTCAACAATTTTGGAGGAAGATATCAAAAATAAGTTTTTTTTCTTCTTTCTCTTTGCTATATTTAACTCTTTTTCATGAAACATATACTTCACGTTCCATTTTATGTCGTTTATGTTGGCCTCAAGTGTACAAGCAGTTGGCACCAAGCTGCCGTGAGCTCGCCTTCGATATATATTTCTGTTACAAATCGGCTTTTTGGGCTGAATTAGATTTCTCTTCAGCTTCTTATTGGACAAACATATTTATGAGTTTTGTTTATATTTTAAAAGGTTCTTTATAACCTCTTAACCAATAATCTGTCTTAAAAAAACATGATGGTTTTGTCATTGTCTAAATATAAAATAGATGAAATTTGGTACAGCGATAGACTAAAGCTTGAGAAAGGACTACATCCCGGAAAAATCCATGACTCCCGCAAGATTGGTGAAAAACTGAAAATTACTTTGATAACCTATAACTATTCCAATAGTAGGTTTAGTTTGCCAGGAACCGAAACTGGAATAGGACATGAGATAATCTACAAAACAAAACATGCTTATTATTTTTAAAAACCCTTTATCTACGCGGACGAAGTCGCGGGCATCAGCTAGTACAATATATTTAGTCAATGCGTTACCATACAGCATAAACTAATAATACACTCAACAGCAAGATACTTAAAGCAGTAGTCATGAGCTAATCAAAATATTACCTGGATTTAATATATCTTTGCCAATTAATGAAGTAGTTGAAATTATAAGACAAAATTTTCATGATATTTTAAGACTTGCCTTTTATCCATACTTAACTTTACCTAACCCTCAAAAGGAGATGTGAAAAGCGAAAAGCTGTAAGCAAAACAATCCCACATTGGCAGAGGAATGGTAAGTGTTGCAATGTCTCTCATTGAAGTAGGCTGGGAGAGGTGTGCGGGGAGACCGTAAGACCCGTTTTATTACCCTTAAATACATATATTTCATTTAACCACTGCATCATACCGGTCTTGTATAATATAACAATTTATGTGCTACATAATATAATCAGTGGTTCCCTTCAAAACGATTGTCAACAGTAAGAAATTATAAACCTCGGATAAAATTGTGACCATGTGCTTCTTGTTGAACACCATAACAAACCTAGGCATGTAATAATAGAACATGGAACAAATTCTAAGAATCATCTGGGATAGCAAAGCTATGCAGAAGAAGAAAGCAGCTGAGCAGAATTAAATATGGCCAAAGAATAAATAATAGTACAAGTACAGAAGTCTCACTTTTTATATAAGAGGGGCAAACGGGCAAGAGGCTCGCGGGATGGGGAGAGGTGAGGCAATCACCCATGGACACCTGCAACAACAGGTCTCAAGAAATGCATTCAACATGCAAATGCAAAATGAAAATGCAACAGCTCCTCTGAGCACTCCCCGTGATAAATGCGGTAGAAGATGCAGAGAGAACCCACATCTCTACGCAATGCCAATGAATCAATCACTCTGCAAAATCAATTAAAGAAATGAGGACTCTTCTGGCCATAAAAAAATCCACACGATGTTCATTTAGTGTATACTTTATCTTGCTAGTTTCGAAATAATCCATTACAAAGATATAAAACAAAGCAAAGAGATGAGACAACATTTTATTTCTTCAGTCAAATGAAAAAGTGCGCAAAAGACAATGTAAAAACGAAACACTCTGTGGAAATTGTACACTTGTATTGCAGTAAATACTTCACACAAATGCTCACACAATTTCATTTTGTTATTACATTTTAGTTACAGACATTTCTGACGCGAACAAATTGCTTCCAAAGACGTGAACTTATCAAGCTACATGTATCATATAATTTATACCCACCGTTTACACAGCATCAACTAAGTTTGACGTGATTAATATAATATTATGTATTATCTTGTTATCTTTTTAGAATGAGATTAAGATTAACGCAAGAATGTTTAGTTTAAGTATTCAATGTGTTAATGAACTATTATAATTGTAGTAGTTAAGTATTATTAAATCAAAGATACAATTTTATTTGAAGTTGTATATGCATGTGCGTAGGAAAAAATATAATAGACCAGCCTTTGAAAATGATAAAAAGTGAAAAAAAAACTTGTAGGATGAAACTTATAGGAAATGGAAGAGAATATAAGAAAAATGAAAGAAAAAATAAATTACGGGCGATCTGAGGTCGGGAAGTGGAAAAGAGGGGGTATTTTAGGGTAAAACACGGTTTACCTCAATTTCCGGCAAAACTACAAGTCCTATGGCCAAAAGTTAAATGGCAAAGTTGGTAATAAAAAGATCTATAACTTTTGTTTTCACACTTTTTTCACATAATATGGCGATACAATAGACTGATATATATATGATAATAGATGTGGCCGGACCTGTGCTTTGTAGAGCGTTAGAATGTGGGCCGGCTTGAAGTATTGCCGTGCTCTATTAATGATGCCCAGCTTCTTCGAAGCCAGTATGACTTAGCCTTCCAAATGATTGCTTGAGATTTCGAGACCCAGAATTCCGATACTGGGCGAGGCAATAAGGGAAGTGTTCGAAGGGATAAGGGAAGAGCGTTGATACGTCAAATGGGATTTTTAGTGGTAAACGCGCATATTTAAATATTCTGGGGAGAGAAGACTAGATAGAAGACATTATTATTTTCTTATTTTTTTAAGTTTTAAAAACAACATAAGTTTTTCTCAGATTATAACCTAAAAATTTGTTTTATTGTATATTTTATAATATTGTGTCATTATATTTTTAACATCCCGCTGGTCCTGGTTAGGATACAAAGCCGAAGGAATAATGAAATTGTCTTTCAGTCAATATTAGGTTCAACGATTCCATTAAATACATCCATAGGTAGGTAGAGGTGAAACAAATGTAAAGCATATAAAATAACCATAAAAGTAATATTTATAACAAGGCCTTGCAAGAAAATGCGTGCCACCAACTCCCGGGAGACTGTTTGATTTACGCCGTCTTAAAGGAATTTACGATCTAGGATTACTGAGACTTCAGGTATTGGGGATTATCCCTATCGGGTTTTATTGAAAATAATTGACGCGTCTTACATCGCTTTTTAATGCTACACTAATAAATCAATCTATTTATAACTCAATCTCAATCTAATCATATTATGTATAAAGAATTTCGGTATCTATGATTGCTTAATCAAAATCAAATTCACTTTATTGATGTACGTTAAGGAAATGACACTTATGATTGTAAAAAGTTTTCAAAGTCAAATAAACTTTATTCAATTAGGCTTAAAGCTAAGCGCTTTGTCATCTTAAATCGGGCTTGTTTAGTGTGGAGTAATGTTCAAATTTAGTTAAGTCTTGTTCTAATAGGTGGCAGTCATCAGGGCTGTTAATTTGTTTTTTTTTTTATTTTTACATCATCGGCATACTTTAAAAAATTAGAGTTCTTAAAACAGGTGTGTATGTCGTTTACAAATATGTTAAAAAGGAGTGGACCAAGGGAACCACTTCGAAAGGTAGCCATTTACCACTACAGCCTGTGATCTTCTATCAATATAAGAATGTTCAATTGCACTACATGTATTTGGATGCAAATCGAGGATAAATTCATACACGAATTATATATTAGTGCGGCCTGTAGCGATGGTCTGTATGCCGTAATCACATTAATCCACTACTTCAATAAGCACTAATATTGCGTGCAGTATTTCGCACTTTCTACGGATAACCGTCAATTATTTATCACGTCGACAATACTCGTGGCACTTTTATATATACTTAATTTTACGATTTAGATATTCACAGTTCACTCAAAACACTTGATTTATCCACAAATAATCTATTTATAAACAAGTTTCAGTGATTTACTTCGCGGTATACAGAAATTAAATGATTATAAATAAGGAAACTTGCGGAATGTATGTACTATGCCAATTAAATCGCCGAGTTTTTTTGCCAAGTACTTCGCCAAGAACTTTGCCGTACAATTAATTAAAAAAGTACA